>OMNW01035480.1:34380-65112 GCA_900303245.1 Selene dorsalis | reverse complement strand
CTTGATTTATGTGACTGACAGTGAAATATTTCTGCAGTCACTCCACTTCTTGGTAGGCTTGTCACGATACCAGAATTTAAGTTGTCAACACCAATACCAGTGAATTTCCACGATTCTCAATATTTATTCAATACCATGATAAAAACAGAAAAAGAAAAAACAAAGACCATATGATTCTGAATTCAATAGGCTTGTTTAAAAAACTGTTTCACATCAAACTTTCTTGTATTTAAGCTCCACTGTGCTTCAACAACTTCTTAAACTGCAGAGAATTTAAAGTGCAGGCAGCAACATGAAGTTAAGAACAGTGATAAAATGGTAAATGTGGCTCAACGAAAACAGAAAGTCATGTAGTCATTACTTGTGTCCTTCAAGTACTTAAACAACAGAACAGCTGTTCTCATTAATTCACTTTTAGGCTGTTTAACAGATGTGTGTTTTCACTCTGGTCCACGCCATACATCCATGGTCCAAACGCCGCACTGCTGTCAGAGCATCATGTTTCCATGACGACTGACTGGAGAAAGATGTGGCACATAATGTTTACATGAGCTCAAACTTGTGGCGTACACCAGGCAGTTGGAGTGGGACGAGGTCACGTTCACATAACAAATGGACCACGAGTTCGACTACAGCCGGAAAGAGTCGCAGTGAGACCAGGCGCGTGCTCAGACTCGGGTATACTGCCCGCCTCAGTCCTGACAGGAATCGACACGGCCCACCAAGGGCAAAGTTGTATATCTGGTACTCACGGTACCAAAAAAAAAGCAGGTACCGACGAATTTTTTGCGTGTTGGCATCGACTTGCTACCAAAGTATCGAGATTTGTGACAGTTTCTGGTGTCAGAGCCCCCAGCAGTAGCACAAAAATGATCCTGGTAAAGAAAAGTGGTGAGGCACTTTACATGTAATTGAGGCAAAGCTTTTTTTCCTCTGAACTTTTTAGTTGAACGTATTCCTTCACTTGTTTTCTCTTGTTCTCACTTACTGATGAATAAACCTTCTGTGGTAAAAATAAAAGTCTATTGCGGGGCAGAAGCTGAAGTGACAGCATCATGGAATAATGATAAACAAGGACTCATCTGGCATTTTAAAGTAACTCATTGAACATGACGTCAACTGATAGTAGCTGATATAATGGCCATAGTTTAGAGCAGGAAAAAGCTGATAGTCCATTGAGTGATGCAACACATTTTAATCACAATAACCCCTATTGGCCCCTGTCAGCTTCAGTTGAGAAGACCAATGCCAGTAGCTCAGCTGTTGAAAGCTGTGCTTCTGCAATACAGGAAGTATACAGGAACTTTGGCAGAAGTATTCAGATCTTTTACTTGAGGAACAGCAAATATTATCAAAAGTACTCGTTATGCAGTGAACTGGTCCCAGTCAGTGTTTATGATTACAAATGATGCTTTGAATTAATATCACTGTTGCATTTTACCACTGTTTGCCTGTTTAAGGTTGATCCTAGCTATTTTATGCACAGTTGGGTAGTCGTATGTACATCAGTGCACGTCCTATAAGTTAATCATATGTTTGCAACATTGCTGTCCTGTGAGACCCTAAGTCAACTTTGCATGAGCTCAGAAAAACAGCTTGTTTTCATGTGATGTGACAAAGCATATTCCAGCAAATCCAAGGGGGGTTTAAATAGTTTATTTAGCTTAAAGTAGAAGAATTTTCACAGTCCATAAAGGAACACTTAATCCTTCAGTTTGTCACAAACATTCAAAATCATCACATTTGGAGAAATGTGGTTTCACTGCACAGGACTGATATGAAAAACTGTAATCTGAAAAGCAACTAGTAATGAAAGCCAGGAGCAAATGTGTGCAGAGCACTGTCACAATATATTGGACTGACTAATCAACCCCACCATCAGCAAAAAGAAAAGTTGTTTATTACACCCTGGACCTTGAAGTTGCCAAATCTTCTTAGATTATTAATATAATTAAAAAAGCTGAGCAATTTTATCCATCCTGTGATATATATATCAATATTTTGTTTTCCCAGAAAGTATCGATTTTTCAGCAGCGAATATCGATACATTAAGCCCCATTCAAATGATGACTTGATTCATTTTGTCCAGCATTTGCGAGCTGTAGACTTTCTGTCCAGTCAGAGTCATATATTGTGAAATTGATTCTTTAAGTTTTTAGTTCAGTTAATTCAATCCAAGTCAATGGAACGCTCACAAGATGTCCCCAAAATCACACTGTCCCTTTAAAATCTTTCAGAAAATGATGTAAGTATATCAAATCGTATCCTCGGCTGAATATCGTGATGCATATCATATCGTGAGCTGAATATCGTGTATCGTATTGTGAGATTAGTGTATTGCTACAGCCCTAATAATGAATAAATTGCTTAGCGGCCTTTACAGTCTTTTAACTGTCTGGCAGCACTGGAATTACCTTAGAAGGAGAGGGCTGCAGTGGGAAGTGGGCTAATCTGTTCAGACCAAAGTGGGACAGCTGGGTCCTCATCAGTCTCTGCCTGAAATGTATGGCATGTGAAGCATTTATAGCATAAGTCCAGTTATTTTGAACATATTCATTTGAAATCCTGACAGCCATCTTGAAGAAAAATATACTGGAGAGTGCCATGAATTGAAAAAAGAGAAAAGAATTGCTCATTGCTTGGATTGCTATAATTAAGTTAATAAAAATAAGTAGGCTATTTTCTTGTTGTGCAGAGAGAGAGAGAGAGAGAGAGAGAGAGAGGGAGAGAAAATCTTCTTCTCAGCTACATGAATTTCATGTTGATCATTATGGCCAATTTCCTCTCTACAGGCTTCACAGGTGAAAAACACTCAAGTTTGTCTTAATGGTTCATACATAATTACATGACTACTGTACACACTAATTTAAGTCTGACATGATTTTTCTCTCTGTGCCAAATGCACATGAAGACAGGCTAATGATTACTCTCTCAGAGGGTAATGAAGTCTCGTTGCTGCATAGAGATTAAAGGAGAGAGACAGACTGCAAACCATTAACCAGTGCAGTGGCATGTGGTGATATGAAGTCCAACAGCGGCCCCATGTACCCCAAGTTATGCTGTTTTGACAGGTCACACATGGCCAAACAAGCAAATCCTGAAACATGAGCCAGGCAGATTTTCGCACAGCAGCTAATTGGTAAAGTTTGGATGATGCCAAAGATATTCAGAGGTAAGAAACAGGGGTAATTTAGGGATTGAAGTTAGCATGGTTATTAATGTAGGAAACACACAAATGAGACATTTGCTTGTATACCCACAAGAGATCTTTTGTTCAAACATACTGCAGTGATGCTTTGTTACATTGTCACCCAAAGATGAAAAACATGCAAGGACTGCATATACAAGAACAGACTTTACAGATAAATACTGGTAGCAGAGAATTGTCTTGTTTTTTTGCTGCCAGATTTCTCACATATGCCTTACTCCTGTAATTGCTTACGAGGACCTTCATATTATTGCGTTTCCATTAAAAAATTGGCAACAGGTCACTTAAACGTGACCAATAGATCACTGTAATTAATTTCTCAGATTATCAGTGCCCTCTGCCATTTCATTAATATTCCTGTCCGTACTGAATTTATCAGTGACAGCAGCAGAAAGATGGCTCAAACAGTCCAGCCACTTACTCATGTAATAAGGCCTGCAAGGCAAGAACTGTAACAATGCACAACGTATCTGTGAAGCTGAGCAGTTTCGATTCATATTTAGCACAGTCCCAGCTGCAGTAAACACTGTACACAGGCAGGCAGACGTGAATCACTGAATGATTAAACCAAATCAGGTGCAAAATAAATCCTGTCACAGCGTTTTTCTCTTTAATGATGCAGTAACTGTGAGCAACATTAAATATACATACACTAAAGTCAAAGGAGGCCAACAGGAACAGTGCGTGTGCAGCAACAGCAGGTAGGATGACACATTCTCAGTGTCTTCCTTTTTCCTACAGAAAGTCATTGCCTTAAGATTGGTGACTGTAACCAGACAGAATGAGCAGTTTTATCTGTAGTCTGTCTTGGGCTGGCTCATTAACAAGAGGACACAGCAGAAATCTGTGTCTTGGCTCTTTGATTTGTTGGTTTGTGTGTTTGTTTACTTGTATTCATTGATTTAATCCTGAGACCAGATAGAGGAGAGCCTGTGTGAATGTTCACAGCCTGGATTATTTTCCTTATTTGAACTCTCTGTCATATTCATTGTTGCCATTCTGAGCACTGCACAAAAAAACCAAACTCTGCAGAGGAACGACTGGGAATGAAAGACTCTTCACTCTTCTTATCGGATGAATGGCAGTTTTAATCTTATATGTGTGGTGGCATCTAAGGAATCCCATAAGATTTTTATGAATTCTGCATGATTTATTTGTTACAGGGCCTGATGTCAAACAATCATGTCTGGTTTAGTTCAGACTTGTCATCCTGAAATTTGGGAGACAGTTTATTTACTTAGGCTGTAGGCTACATACAGGTACTGCTGTTATTACATATTGCAACTATATTAAAAAACACGACTGCAATAAAAATGATATTGAAAATTTAGGACAATGAATATTTAACAGCACTTTTTGTGGTGTCTTAACTTTTAAATGATTGAAAATTAAACCCAGTTCTGTGTGGTTACACCTGAGCACCGCTTTAATTAAATATCAAGAGAAGATTGATGCCACTCAATTACAGAGCTATAGCTAGCAGGCGATTTGCTTAGCCTAGCACCACTTGTCATTTTTCCAATCTGGTTTGAATGCACAGATTGAATGTGCTTTAATTTTATATTGCAGAACTTGGAAGAGTATCATGGTGTTAGCAGGCAGGGGCGAGGGACAGAGTGATGTGAAATGTTAGCCCCTGATTCCTGTGCTCATGCTAAGCTAAAGTAATAATAAACTTAACATTACGAGTAAATACATTAATACAAAGATGTCAGTCTTTTTGTGTAACTCTCAGAGGTTGTCTCATTGAAACCCATATTACCCATATTAACTGGAGAAAATACAGTACTTATCCATGTCCTATAAGAGATGACATCATCGTCATTGTGATTAATCTTTGGTTGGGTGTAGGCACAACAAAACTTACCACTAGAGGGTTTTGTAAATTGCACATAATAGTTTGTATCTGTGCACTTGCTTAATGAAGTGATGCTGTCATTCTTTCTGGAAAGACAATCTCAGCAGTCTTCTTAGAGTAATACAGGGACTGAATCTTATAGGGCCAATTTTATTCCCTGTTGTGCATGAGATTTATTTCCAGGAGCAGGTGGTGGGGTTGCTTGACAAGGGCTTCAGCCACTGTCGACTTTATAGTACAAGAGATTATAATACGCCCTACTTGGCGCTACATCTTCAGCGTGGAATGAAGGCTTCAGTGAGTTGTTCTTGGAAAGTGATGAGACAAGGTAGCGGGTTAGCATGCTAACTTCAGTGGAAGGAAAGATGTGATGTGAATTATGTATTTCACAGCTGTTTGACGCCGGATTCACAATGTTTTTCCTAAAGTGTCAAGTTAACAGCTGTTACTGCTGATGTCGGCTAACTAGCAATAGCAAAAGCTCAGGTATCCATTGTCCTCATGCTTTTTTTCAAAAATTGTCATTCAGATTTAACATATAACCTGATCTGGATTCATGCCAGGACGCCATTGTTTAATGGGTTGCGAGGATTTGTTTATTTATTCAGAACACAGATTGTGTTGTTGTTATGCAACAAAACCACACGAGCATTTGGGATCATATTATTTCCTGGTGGAAATAACATAGGCGATTGTGATTGTTGAGGCAATCGGTCATGACGAATCTGAAGGGAGCTGATTTATGGTTACTTGAAGACAGAACAGAGATTTGACATGAGAAACAACACAGAGTAAATGGGGAAATGTCAGGTTGGTAATTTTAGTTTCAATTTTTAATAGCATCCTCTGTCTCAGTACAAATGAGAAGTGACAGGATGCCAGGCTTTTATTGACCAGTTGACATTTAAACCATTAGAGGATTCCCTGCCTTATCCAATCATTCCCTCTACAAACAAATGTTGCCGAGCAATTCTCAAAACAGACTGCTCCCTCCCTCCCCTCGCTGTGCTGTCAGCCTTACCAAATATAAAGCATTACTGCCAGTGACACACACACTCTCAAGGGCAAGGACAAAAATTTGAATAAGGACACTTGAGCCTAAATGCTGCTGGGCTTCGGGGGTGTGCAACCCAGGGACACAATGCTGTGAAAAATTATAGAAAGAATCATTTCTGAAAAGAGATGAGTTGTTGGTTAAAGTTCAAAATGATACTGATTTTCACTTAAGACAAAATTGAACTTGGCAAAAAAAGAAAAAATCCCAAGAGCCAAGTTTCTGATGTGTTAATTTCACACTGACTAATGTTGTAACACTTGTCTGCAGGGTGTTTTCCCAGTGATTATGTAAAATACCCGTATGTTTAATCTGTCTTTATCTAAGGTAGAAAATAGTTTGTTTACTTTCCCTTTTCAATAAAATCCAAAAGAAGATGTTGAATCCTTCATTCAGCTCTAACACTCTGACAACAGACAACAGTCATACAAATGACAGGAGCAAAGGCATTTTTCACTGTCACATTGACTGGCAGACTTTTTACTATGATGACTGACTGTGTGTGACAGCTAATCATGTATTCTAAATCGACTTAGCAGCTCTAAAGCCTTTCAGTCTGCATTGTCTGAATTCCCCCTCTGGATAAAGACATTTCTTTAAATATCACTAAAAACCGAAAAGCGTTTTTGTCCCGCTAAACCAAAATGGCAAGCAAGAAAACAACACTGGGGTTTTTAAGGTCATACAGAATATTGATTTTGAAGCTAAAGCCATCCCAAATTGGACCCCCTCTGGCAGCATATTTGGGCAAACTGAAATGAACCCAGCAAACAGCGAGAGCAGCCATCACTTTGTGGTTTGTTATATTATTCCAGAAAGAGCATTCAGTGAAAAATATGGGCACCATCAGATGGATGAGAAGTGCAGAGAAAAATGCTGCATAGCCCACATTCTCCAAATGAATGAATACATAAATAAATGAAAATAGGGTTTATAAATGAACCACGCCAAATGTATATAGTGTGCAGAATTTAAGTTCTGCCAAAGAATAACAATAATGAAGAGGTCAATAAATAATACATCACTAAAATATGGCAAAAGATCAGATAAATGTGGCCGATCGCTACACAAACTCATTCAGAGATTTCATTGTTGTAACACTCTTCTTCATTATTTACCTGCTCCTATAATGAGCCAACCCTGTCTTCTAGAAATTACATTTATATACCACCCAACTGTTTTAAATACACTTTTCTTTCTTCACGTAAAAGACCTAATGTATCAATTTATATGTGTGGCTTCCTGCCATAAAACCTCTGGCTGTCACATACTGTGTGAACTGTGCATTTAAGAAGCTGCCATTGCTCCCTTATTAGATACCGTTACATTTTCTCTTCCCTCAAACTGCTTCACAGAAAACTCCTCTACATATGACTGAGGGATTTTGCCATACTGAATTGAACACATTTACACATTTGGCAAAACTGAACTTGCTGTGATAATGGCTGCATTAGGTTTGTGTGAAATGGCTGCTTTCTTTCAGTGAGGAGGTGGCTTGTTAATTTTCAGGTTCTTGATAAGGTGCATGACTGAGAAAACACCTTTTAGTCTCCACAATCACTTCTTGAGAGACACATTTCCTGTGAAGTAAATGCTAACTGACATAATGGCCATTTAGTTTTGGATCCATAAAAAGCTATGCCACCTGATAAACTTCACGGTAGGTAAAGGCTTATTTTCCTTCAATAAGTTTAATGAGGTGAATACATATTTAAGTTTTAGTCAGGCAAACATTATCCATGTCTCCCTCCACTTGTCTGTTTTTACAGGAGGATAATTGTGATTATTGTGATTTTTGTCTTGTAACACTAAACATTCACATTAAGGGTGCATGCATCAAAGCTCAGATCAAACCCAACAGCCTTACTGTATCTGCATCTTGTAGTAGTTTGTATCTTGAGGCTACTGTATTTTTGGACAACCTGAAGGTGTTCAGGTTGCTTGGGTGAAGAAAACAAACAAAAACACCCATAGCTGCAACTGACAGTGTGGAACCTAATTAGCTTAGACTGTCTGTCTTGAATATTTTAAATGAAACCCTTTTTCCAAATACCAGTAGTGCATACCATGCTAAAATGTTACTAGCTGAAATACAGTCGTAAAAGCTAAATGTTAGACCCACATTAATATGAGCTTGCTTTAGAGTCATGGTTATGGCCACAAGGTGAATCCAGGTCCAATACTACCTCTTGCTAATTTAAACTGAAAGCCAGAAGTTGGTTTTAAATGTGGGTGATGGCACTGGCGGGAGCGAACAAATACATTAAAGCTACACCACAAAACCAAAACAATGAGCTAAAACACAGACAAGAGAACCTATAGGTCGGAGTGTTGGTTCATCATTATGAGCAACCTCTTTCACACAAGCACACAGTTGTGTTACTTATTGTATTGATTAGAGCAGCTTCAAGATAATTTCCCAGTCCCTCTGCTAATCCCTTAGTACCTATCTCTACTTGGAGAACAACCAATCCCTCATGCAGTAGCTTACATATTTCTTCACCCAGTTGTCAGTTTTTACGGAAAAATACGTTGGAGTGTGCACCTGGCTGTGCCTGCTGGTTTCAATGAGAGATGGCATTCTCGGGAAAGTGAAACACGAAATTAGAATCGTTTCCCTCAATCTGCCAAATGTCTAGAGTGAGACAAGTGCCAGTTAATGCAATAGTACTTCTTCAGCCATTTAAACTGCACTCCAACTTCAGCAGAGTTTCTGCAGACTGATAGAAGCTAATGATCCACTGGCACTGCTGAGATAAAATTGGGCCACTGTCTGTTGACATGTTCTGGCAGCCCCATTATGAAGTAGATGATTTGACTTTGTTTGGAGGATCATTCTGTATGTATCCTGCAGCACCAAACGCTGTTCAGTGGAGATATCAATAAAACGCAGCATGCTTCAAGTTGGACTTACGTCTCTCTCATGCTCTTTAGAAACACAAGTGCCTATTTCACATCTAGTCAGTGCAGTCACCATCTTCTTCCTCAGAGATAGAATCTTCCACTGATAAGAAATGGATGTATTTCATTACATCAAACAGCTGTGTGTTATCTCAGCTCTGGCATTTTCTGACCCAACTACACAACAGAGAAATAACCAGTCAACATGGCGTGTTCCAGGGTCATGTTGGGTACTGACGGTTTCTTTTCGTGGCTGTGGATATTCATGATAATCCATTTCTCTGAAGTTGTTCTTCATCAATAACTCCAGACAGGAGCATGGCTTATTCTGGCTTTGAAGCATCCTCATGAACGTGTGACAGGCTGTATGAAATATAACATCACAAGCCACATAATACAGTACATTACATTCTGGTGAAATGTTGTCACTGTTTGAATCATTGTTTCTCTCTGCATTTGTGACCTGACCTCCGCACACAGGTTATCCATGATTCACAGACTCGGGAGTCTTCTGTCTCTAGCTCTGGCTCTGTGGCTCACTGTGCTCTTCCTGACAGCAATAGCAAGATTTATTTCGCTCCTTTCTACCCTCAGAAAAACTTTTACATTAGCAAGCTAGACCTTGCTCTGCTTGCAAGGTCTGCCCATTTTGTCTGATCTTAAATAATGAATTGATTAAAATGAGCTGAATAATGTGACGAAATCGCAAGTGAACAATATGAATGTAAACAGTGGCTCCTGCTCCATTTTAGCAGTAAAAATCAACCAATAAGGTTGTCACAAGTGGAAAAAAAAGCCATCAAAGAAGTAACTACCAAGGCCAAAATACGATAAAAGCTTTATATTTTGTTCAAGAAATTAAAATCTAAATGTCAAATTGCTGTAATTATTATTGTGTTTTCCATTGCTGTGGATTACTCTTTGATTTTTAAATAATAAAAAGGTCTGTTTTCCCTTTTTAATATTCTAAGAATTAGAAACAGTCATGCAGCAAGAGTACAATAGCTTAAACACGGTGCAGTGCATACAGAGACCACTCATTCTCGAGGAACTTACAGTAGATGAGAGCTCTGACTATTGAGTTATATATTTTACAAATGAAGGTATTTTCACTGCGGGAATTTCAGGTGTCTGTGGAGTGTGGGCAGGTGAGGGATGCTTATATAGGTCACAGCAGCACTTAAACTCTCTGATGTATGAAGCATCGGCAACATGAGTCAATTATTTCCAGCACCTTTTGAGAGGTGCAGGTGTTGACAGGAGCCTGGCTGACTTCACTCTGCTCCCAGACACATTCTGTACGTCACAGTTAGAAGAACATACTGAGTTTATCCTTTTGTCAGACTAAGACTGCAGAGGTTAAAGTCGCTCCTCGTGTGTCTGCGGGGTGCTGTTTAATCACCGCAAGTAACAGATGAGATGCTTGGTAAAAAGTAATCATTCTCTACATATTCTGGGTTTTTTTTATTGAGTGAGTTGAAGTAATATTTTTAATATTAAAGGGATGGCTTGACATTGGAGAAATATGCTTGTTCGCTCTTGCAGAGGAGACTGTCCCTCTGCACAAAATGGGCCCATTGGTTGTCTGTGCCAGCAGCCTTATTACGACCCATAGTTATGTTTTATTGTTGGGCGATATCTAGCTGCTGCAGTAGTTGTAACAGGAGCAAAGGAGGACGTAATGTGATATGGTATATAGAGCGACAAGTCTTAGAAAGAGTGACGGGTCTACAGTATGACAACACACGACTTGCTGTTCATTCCTTGTATGAAAGAGTAAGCATTATTTCCTTTATCCATGATTTTGAAAGTTGTCCAACTTTAACAGGAATTATTTTAGCACAAACCACAAACACAGACTCATATCGGTGCACTCTAAGTTTATTATTGTAACTGCAGAAGTCATTAGTGTGTGCTGCAGTCCTATCATGACAAGCAACTGTGACCATTCAGGTTGGAGGACTTGAGGTGCGACTTACACGTGAAGGTGGTTGTGAAATAGTGAGGTGCTGCTAGAGATGGACAGAATATGAGACCAATATCATTCTGGACTGCAGGACCAGTAGTGTGAGAGAAAGGCTAAAAAGGTCTTTCACAAACTGAACAATAAAGAACAGACATTACTAGATTTCTTTACAAGTGGGTCTGTCAATCTCCAGACAAAATCAAAAAGTAAGTCACTATTTCATCTTTTCATTTTTTGACATTTTAATGTGTCCAGATTTACAAAAATAATTCAAAAACAGAATGAAATAAGGTTAACATAAAACATTCAATGAATACATCAATGAAGAAATCCGTACATTGATGAAATCCTAAATAAGTAATGGGCTTTGAAGTGTATTTAAAATAAGTTATAAAAGAGAAATAAATGACCACAGTGGCCCGTGACTTAAAATTTTAGGGGTGCAAGCAGAAAATTTGGCCTCCTTGTCTGTTGAGCCTAACTGACTCACATGTACACAGCCTCCTTGGCATCAAACTGGTTGATGCTTGGTCCCTCGAGACCACCTGCCAGCCTGGGTGATTTTGGCCGCCGCCTTAATTAAAGCGTGTGTACATGGGGTCGTTCAGAAGTAGCCTCTTTTGCATGCATTATTTTCAATGTAGACACGCGCGTGTGTGGTAAGACGTCGCCTCCGAGATGTAGAATGTGTATTATAGAAGAGAAACACATTTCTTTTCACACATCAGCCACAGAAATCGGAAAATTTACTGTGCGTGTGTAGATGAAAAATTTACTCGCACTGTCTCAAAATTTAGGGGCAAAACGCGACCATTTAGTCACAGTCTGGAGCCCTGTATTGAATCAAAAAACTGATTTTGATCAACATTTAAAAGGGAAATTTCTTTTTCCATTAGTATTTCCATTCCACTGCTGCTTTTTCTTTTCTTATAAACTGCTCAATTTGCTTCTCATTTAGCTTCTTTAAGCCTCTTCATTCAACCTTTCCATCCGTGGTAAAAGAGGACAAAACACTGCAAACCACCTGGCATTCACCTGGCATTTCAAATAGAGACATAGAACATGTTTGTGGGGAGAAGACGATCAAGGAGGACGCCAAGTGTAAGGTCACTTGTGTTTCAGGATTCCCCATTTCACTGGCAGTGTCCCTTAAAAACCTTGATACGTAAGACAGTGAAAGCCAAGGCTAAATGCCCAGCCGCAAACAAATGCATTTACTGTGCCTTCCTAACAGCAACCCTGCCAACCTTGAAAAAAGGGGTGGGAGTTGGATGAACTGTTCAGACCCAGAGGTTTGGACCGAGAACAGACAGGGTGAATTGTTTGGGGGAAAGAGACAGAAAAACGGAACCAACTGAACTGAATACTGATTTTTTTTGTCTTCAGAAGAGGAGAAGCTCTTCTTGGCAACATGTTACACTCCACCCACAGTCCCAGGAAAACAGTGATCCTCTCAGATAATTACTGCGCACAGATAATTTAGCAAGCAACCATACTAATTAGTGAAACTGGTCTATTCCCGTGTCTCATTCCATTTCCATTTCCTTTCCCCAGACAAAAAGCAGCATATCAACCAAACTGGCCTGACGTGCTCCTGTGGTTGTAATCATGGGTTAGAGAGAACAACAATAAGTAATGGGAGGTGGTAACTGGGCAGTGAGTGTGTGTTTGAGTGGATGTGGATATAATAGACTGTTACAGCATCACCCCAGGCTTCAGTCCACCTCCTGAGAATTTTCTGCAGGCAGCGCTGAGTTATTCACTACCACACCACCAGCTGGTCCCTCAGTCCATCAGACCATAAGTTGAATGAATTTGTGATTGAGTCCTGGCGGTAGTTCCTCCAGGTGCCAGTTCAGCGTGTACTGATGAATCTGCCACAGAGGGTGAGTGTGGATCCACCTCTGTTGTCTGTTTTTCTTAAGTGTTCTCTTACTTCCAGCAGCAGCAGTGTCAACAAGTGTGGCAATCTCAGGACTAAACATTTGGAGACAGGAGAGTCGCTGCTCTCTGAAACTCCCCAGGCCTTGTGTTGAACATCCACCCTCATCCTAATTGTGTTTGGTGCTGTAGGCTGTGAATAACAAACTTAAAACCTGAATTTGAGTACTGTGTTACATCTTGGCCAGACAGTTTGCAGTATGATGCATCACAATCCGTACCTACTTGCTGAAGTTTTTAGGTTCCCACTGTCCCCAACAGAATCCCAAAGATGGGGCAAAAAAAAAGAATAATTAATCCCGGACTGTCAGGGGGCATTTACACCTTTCAGGCTGCTGCAAGCTCCACTGAAAAAGCAGCAACTCCATCTTTATATGTTGAAGCTTGGCAGCTAGGTGTGAAAATAAAAACCTCTCCAACATTCAAGAGTTCACTGTCAATTCTGTAGAAAACTCTGCATTGTACTAAATAAGATGATAAATTATCCTTAAACCAGTTGATGATAATCCAATACTTTTTGACAAATTCAGTGAATATCTCATGGTTTTCTAACTGCCCATTCTACTGTTGGTGTGATGCTCTGCATCTTGTGAGTATTGATGTCTGCAGCTGGTGTGTTGGCTCATTGTCTGTTTTGTGATATCTGTCTATACAATGTGAGAGTGGTTTAATAGACTTAATCACACAAGTTTACTTGCACAGTGGATTTATTGGACTGGATACACTTTTGGATTGGACGTACTATGGCACATAATGTTAACTTTTTTATAAGCTTAGTTACACACCCCCGGCCCTCTTTACTGTCACTGCAGTTTTTCTTGGCATTATCAGGACAACTCATTAGGTTTTGGGTTCTGTGTTTGTGTGCGTTTGTGTGATAATGTTTCAGCTTTGAGAAACAGGATCTACTTCCATACCGTATAAGATCCTCTGGATTCTGTCATTGTCTCATCGCCTTTACAAGGCACAACCAAAAATTTTGGGGGTGGGGTTATTGAAGGAGTACTAAAGAGAGGGGTGTACTTTTTCCATTGAGTTCAAATCACTCTCCGTTCGGATCACTCTCCATGGATCGGCATGCAAGTGGTCCGGATCGGTTGATGGGGAAAAAAAAGTTGTGTGAAGTGTGGGAACACTTACAATAGATGCACCGCTCCAACCAAAAAAACGGGCAATTAAAAAAACTCTGCTCGTATCGGCAGCTGTAGGTTACGTCATGCGATCCGTGAGGTTATTGGTCTGTTGCACCCCTATCAAATAGTCATCCACCAAGCTGTCATACTACACCCTTAAGGTGAAATGGGTTGCTTGCTTACTTCTTTGCTTTATTGTTGGATTAAGTGAGACGCCACAGAAAGTACACCAGCAACAAACTGGCTGTAAAGTGAAACAGAAAGAGTCTTACAGAAACCGATCTCCTCTCTGACATCCGGGGACTACACAATTACAAAAAAAAAAAAAGATTGATTCATGCTCAGCTAATCAGTGGGAGTTCGTAGCTCATAACCCTGCAAGAGTCCTGTGATTGGGGCCGTTATTCTGCACTAGTTTCTTCTGAGTGTAATGAGATTTTTGTTTGTGAGTGGTGGCATGACCAATAAGATACCCGCCTTTTTTCTTTATCCGGCCCTGATAGTGTTTTGCAAGTGATACATTGCAGTTGCAAGGAGAGTACCTGCAAGACAGGCAGATGTTCCTGTGTCTCTGCAGCACTGTGTTGCACTGACTTATGTAGGTGTCACATGTGTATGAATAAAAAGGAAACTGAGGAGGAGAGAGAAGATGACAACTGTCCTGACACTGACAGTGAGGACTAAGAGTGCAGTGTTTTATCTGAGATGGGGGGTGTGGTGGGCCGTTCTGAATAGTTTTATACTGCACCTTTTTCATAAAGATGATGTTTCTCTGTGTTTAAATTTTAAAAAATAACTTTGAATGAATGATTGATTAAATGAACGAATGAATGAATGATCTTTATTGACATTAGCCTACGTTTATCCACCAGTACAATTAAATTTTTTATATGGCTTCAATCATGATTAAAAGAATAATTTTTCTTTTAAATTTCACAATTAAAAGGTGTAATAGCAGTCATAGCCCTGTGATAAAACTGTTAACATCAAAAGGGGCGTTTGGCGTCATATGATTCTACTTCTGCACAAAATGGACTGATCGTGGGCTGC
The DNA here is from genome assembly GCA_900303245.1 of Selene dorsalis. Taxonomy (NCBI): domain Eukaryota; kingdom Metazoa; phylum Chordata; class Actinopteri; order Carangiformes; family Carangidae; genus Selene; species Selene dorsalis. The sequence continues at coordinate 50,001 of OMNW01035480.1, read as the reverse complement.
TGATTTCAGCCAAGAGGAGCAGGTTGTTTTAATGGAGAGCTGTGAGGAATACAAAAAGTGATCACAGCCTGAAGCAACACTGCTGCTGCAAGAAAAGTCAGGAGAGGAGGCTGGTTAAATTTCTGACAGCTGAACATTGTACAGCTTTTAAATATGAACCTTTATCCATTTAAACAAAATACGACCGAGCAACAACAACCGTCATTTTTAAATTGTGTTTTATATTATTTTCATATATTAATGACCTGGGACCAGGTTATGAGCTAAACATAAGTTACCATGGTGACCTAGCCAGGTTAAAAGAGAGCCACCTTTGTGATAGAGGAAAGCCTGGCTTTAGACTCAACATACTTCGCTAACCCACTAAACTTGCCTCGTAGTACACCCCTCAGGACAGCTATGTTGTCTGTGGAAAAATACACAGGCTATGCCCATATATCGAAACAAATGTGTTTTAAGACACTTTTGCTTAGTTCATCTTATTGTCTGTTTGTCTCATCATTCTTCACGGCCATGTATAGCACTGTTTAAGATAATTTCTGCGCACTTTTGGCGACATCCTTCTGACCAACTAGGGTTGTATTACAACAAGAGTGTTTGCAGCAATTTGTAGCTCCCTTGCAACCATATTAGATAAAGCAGAAATCACTTCCTTACATTTTTTCTCCTGTCAATCATGTTTACTATGTTTAACTATTTGTGATTATAGTGGAGAAGTTTTAATCTGGCTAAATATGCACAGAAAATGTGACGGTAATGGGGTAAGAAAAGCACAGGTGTCACTACATACCACCGTAACTAACACTAATTATATCATTAACAATCCAAGTGTCCCAGAACATGACAGTGTGACAGTGAGCCATATGTACAATTAAAAGGACCAGGGTCATAAAGATTTTGAGCTTGGTGATCTTGTGATCTCCACAAATAGGTTTAGAGTTGTAAATCTGTAAAAATCTGTGTACGATTTGTATTTGTAGAAAAAGAAGTACATGGATAGAAAAGATGACAGTTTATGTTTTGTATCTGCACACGGATATTCACAAAAATGCTTCTTTTTTTTCTCAGTGTATTGTGAACTCTCACCACTGATGTCAGACTTTATTCACACAGCTCCTCTATTTGCAGCATTTTCTACACGTACACAAATTTGAATTTCTCATGCAAGGTTATTTTACAGGTTTATAAAAGTCAGTGTACAACTACAAACTTTGAAACTATCTGTGAGCATCACAAGTCTTTCTGACCCTAATTTCAGCTCATACTTTTCTGCAGTGACACGTCAGAACGTGCTCTGTGAAAAATGCCTGTTGGATTGTGCAAAGGAAGATCTGGAGAGTCAGCACTCCTGGGGTTGGATAGGTCTCTTATAATTAGCCAATGAGGCAACACACGTAATGCAAGAAGGCCAACAGTGGGGATGCTGAGTTGTACCAAGTCCCAGAGACAATCCCACAAGGCTGGAATGCTTGATTTGTTTTTTTGGGATTGTGTCACAACTTAGGACTTTTGCCATCCACTTTAGTCCTGAAACAAGGCCTGAATTACCTACCTCAGGAGAAAAGTGGGGTGGCTAAATCTTGTCAACAAGCCAAAGCGCTAGTCTCATGTGGGCTTCATGGAAGTAATTCTGAATAGGACAAGAGTTTCCCTGAAAAGAATGTCACTGTTGTTCATGTCACCTGTAACATCTGTGTTTTTTCTTCTGTATTATAAAAAGCCCAAATGTGTGCTGTGGTTTTAACGCGATAATACTTGTGTAGTTTAATATATTGAGCTGAAGTGTGTCTCCATTGATGTTGGGGAGCCGCTTCTCTACCTCTCTGAAGTGAACAGCAGCTAACTTAGGTGTAATTTTGATGTTACTTGATCTGCCAGGACCACAGGGGACAGGTGATGGAGGAAATGACCAGGTAAACAGAAAGCTTTGTTATCAAATGATTGTCTGATTTGACCAAGACACATGAACTGACAAAACATAACCGTATTAAAACCTTTTGCCATCGGGAAAAGAAATTGTAGAAGATGCTCACATTTGCACGCCTTGTGGAAATCTCTGCCAATAAGCTAATATTTTGTCACATAACAATAATCAGTGATTACTTAAGAACTTAATTATGATCCTTAATTGGCAAAAATAGTTCTTTTGGCGAGCAGTGTGCAGTTCCATGCCTCTTTTGTTGGTGTAGCGGTTGAATTAACATGGTGCAGTGGTGATGGTAATGATGATGATTAGGTAAACAACATGACAGTACTTTGCACCATGAACCTAAAAGCCATCACAGGGAGATAAACATTACAGCCTCTGTTCAAACTATGGCTACGTTACAGTGTTTGTCCAACTGCAGTCTGTGAAAGCTTTAATGGTTTGTTTTTGGGATCAACCTATTGTCAGCTTGGCCGATAACTGGCTGCAATGTTCACCATTTTCCAATTATCAGTATTGTTATTTTCTAAACAGATAAAGTAAACAACACCACACTCTGATGCATAAGATCATCATCACAAGTTTGAGACAGAGAGAAAAGCTATCACTAAGTGTTAAAAGTGGCAAAAGTGGTAATAAATGCTACCAATAACAGGAACTCTGACAGACAAAACATTTTAGCAGTAAAAGTATTGTGTAATTCTCTCACAAGGGAATTTAGTGAATCAGACATGTTACTGTGCTATGATTTTATAGCAGTATAGTATAGTATATATGATAAACTATACATCATCTTCAGGCTTCTGGGTGGATCTTTACACTGGTTTTGTAGCAGTTACTTGTGTTTCTGTGGCCTTTCTATGAAACCTGGAGGTGAAAGAGGTCTATCCACTCCCTTAATTGATTGCTTCACTTTTTTGAGATTGTGTGCCCAAACTGGCCAGTTGGAAATGCAGCTGTTCTTGACGTGAAGAGCAGCTAACTCCACCTCCTAGAACTGCCTTGGTACTGCCCCTGGTCCAGTCTATAAAAAGGTGAGCTCCGCCCACTGAGATTTTGCATCCGGATGAGCCTTTGTTCCCAATGTCAACAATAGCACATGGTACCGGTAGCGAAAACCACACCCTGTCCCTGTGAGGGCTGTGGAGTAGACGTGGTTTACACGTGTTATTTGCATTTCAAGGTGCAGACACAGAAACAGCTTGTTCTCAGGAGACTTTTTGAGAGCTACTTTTACTTTGCCGAGATTTAGTACAGCAAATTGATTTGCACACTCTGAATAAAATGTGGTTGGACCACTTACACCAGGCGTGTCCAAACTATTCCACAAAGGGCCGTGTGGCTGCAGGTTTTCGTTCCAACCAAGCAGCAGCACGCCAGACTTGGCTCATTTAATCAACCGATTTCAGTCTTCAGACAGTTGATTGGTCAAACTGTGTGCTCTTTACTGGTTGGAACAAAAACCTGCAGCCCTACGGCCCTTTGTGGAATAGTTTGGACATGCCTGACTTAGACTGTGAAATGGTTGAAAACAGTATAATATGGAACCTTTAGTTTTGTCAGGCAACTTCAGTCTGTCCATAAAACTGAGAATTACTAATGTATACTCTATAAAATAGTTGATCAATAGTTGTTAATTGAACTGTAGGATCATTTTGGAGGATGAACAGTAGTGTATGGAGTTGTATTGCAGTATTCTTTAGCCAGTATACATTGATATAAATGATGTGGACAAAATAATCGAAACACCTGGAGAGTCTGGACACCTGGAGTCCTCATGTAGCAGTAGATTTGTGTTGGCATGTTGGTTATCAGCCTCCTTGATTACTAATAATCGATATCAGTATAACTGATATCTGAAGAAACCATATTGTTCAGTTCAACCCGTATAGGTTTAGTACCAGATCATCGCTGGAATAACTGCATCATATTGCTCCACCAGATTAGTTATATTAGTAATTGAAAAAAAAGAAAAGATTTTGCTCGTGCTATCTTATGTAAGAATTAATTGTCATTTTCTTTCCAAATATAATTTGTCTTATAAATTGCCACAGGCAGATTAACAGAAATGGTAATTAAGACAAGGGCAGCAGTAACAGACCATTCAAGGTATTGCTTCTCTGACTGAACGTGTGAGACTGAAGTGTTGGCGGTGCTTCACATTTTGTGGTGCAGCTGCTTCCACAGCCAGATCTTGCAGTAAAGGTCTACAATAAACAGAGCACAATAGAATACATTATGCGATTTATTCCTTTGATCTTGGTCAGTTCAGTCTAGATTTATGTTTCAGAGCAGACACGTTGAAACAGGAGACCCAGCACTCTGATCTTTCATCTGATTAAACAAAGGTTTTTGGAACTTTTTCTCACTCTCTGTTTTGTGGGAAGGGCTGTTAAGTTCATTTGTGTGTCAGCGATCACAGAAACGTGAATGCCCATGGACTTTCTGTCACTGGAAATCAAGTCTGATTACAGGAAACATGCCATGACTTAAAGATGTACAAGACTGACATTTGTTTCTAATGTTGTTATACATGAAACACATTCAGCAGTTGTATCACGCTGGTTTTGCCTGGTTTCATTTTTCTCCCCCTGAGGCCTTACTCCTTCATTCCTGATTTAGCAAACATTATGCAGAGCTCCTTGCCTTCCCCTCAACAGTGATAAATAAAATGCTCAAGTAAGTCTATAGGTAACAGAAAGGCTAAAAGGAAACAAGGTGTAAATGGGCAGAGAGTAATGGATTGTTTTACTGTTCACACTAAATGGCCTGGGATTTATAGGATCTGGGTGCTTTTGTTCATGCTTTTGTTGAACCATCAGAGAAAGCAGCATAAAAGCTTTTGAGTATGGATTTCTGGTTCAGTAAAAGAAGCACAGTGTCTTGAAATAAAAAGCAAATGCAAATGGATTCTGGACAAAAAGTTAGCAGGTTGAATTTCCCTAAACACAAAGAATTCAATGGTCTAATACATCAAAAGTCTGGAAAAGTTTTAGATAAAAAGCAATTGTACAATGTGTTTTGTTGCTGTGGCGGCATGTGTTAAAAAAGGAAAAAAGAAAAGTATTTGAGCAACTAGACCCTGAACATGTCATAGTGATACCATCAGGATCAAACTGCCTTGTGACTGAAGTTGTGCATTTTAAGATGAGGACATTTTCTCAGCAAGAAGGATGTAACAAAAGATGGTACCGTAGTGTATTATGGGAAGGTTAGGGTTCGAGTTTTTTGAACAGATATTATAAGAAACAACAGTAGGATAGCTCATCTGCACTGCAACAGTTATGACAGTCATATTAAAAAAACACTTTAACTTGCAATTTTTTTCTATTTTATTTATGGCTAATTTGACAATGACTTCCTACATTAGTGCCTCTATGGAAAGTGTCATCACAGGATTTGTCAATAGAATAAGTGTCATCATCCAATGGTAATGAGCCTTGAGTAATATTCAGAGCTACATCTGAAACAGGAAAAAAAATAGAATTCATAGTCGATCATTCAGGGTATTTGAAGATGTTTCTACAGATGCTGTGTAATATTATATGTATATGACATGCATGTGGCATTAATTAACTGGAAGTAATACAGGAGTAAGTTTATGTCCAGTACACATGTAGAGTTAATGTGGGGTTGTGTTGCCTGCAGCATTTGCTCTCTGTTCAGATTACAGCGTCAGACTGTTTAACAAGAAGGCACAGAGCTCACAAGCTGTCGGGTGTGAGGCAGCAGTGCATCTGGTCCACAGTAGATGCCTGTAGACCGTGGGCATATCAAGATTCACAAAATGAATGCAGACATTGGTCAATACCTTTAGCCTCAGGTGCAAAGACAGGGGAGCGTCAAGGCAGAGGAAGAGTGTGATTTGTATTCATTGTGTATCTCCAGGTGTTTCTTTGGTCTCCCATTTGTAAGGTTAAATAAACCGAATTCACTGACTAAAGCTGCCATCGGTAATGTACTTTATGTGTTCTGCCTCACTTCACATACAATATTCATTGTATTTCTCTGGGCCAGAGGCATGTTAGTGGCAGATGTTTTCAGATAGCAGAGCAGTAACATACAGGACAGAAATGATCTTGTAATGTAGAACCCCAACCCTGACTGAATGATTCATTCTCATCCACCTGTTGGCTGTTGGCCCTGTCACTCAATGTACCTCTATTGATTTCTAGGTTGTCATACCCCGTGGGAACGAGATAACCCAGTCAAATACAGTCTTTTCCTCCAACATGGAAAACACAATTTTGTCCCTGCAGAACCCTCACATTGATTCAGCGTACTTAAAAGCTCTCTGGTGAATCACTTAAAATCCTTGTCTTCAGCTGTTTCTGCATTTGCATATGAAAGGGACATCTGACATGTAGTGATGAACTTAATTAATAAATCCGTCTTTTAGAAATGTAAGAAATAAGAATTTTCTTTGATGCCGTCCTGAAAGACATCTGTCATGTTTATGCTCACATGAAATTCCCACATGAAAACCATTTAGTCATTTAAACATTACTTCTGTTAATTTGCCTTTGAGAGACCTTGGTTCTCCTCCCTCTGACTTTATGCACCTGGTTACAGGCTGCGCTCAGAACCACAGAAGTACAAGGCAAGAAAGAAAAAATAACCTCCTTGAAAGTTTTGAAGTGAAACTTGTGGTTGTTCTGCAAATCTCCTCTGTTTCCATCTTTTTCTGGGCTGTTTCTCTGTCTGGTAGCCCGCCCTTGCACGTTTGGTGTGAAACGGGAGTGAGTGCAGGGAGCGCAGGCTTTCCAGGAATCGTGCATGCGCGTGTCTTTCAGAATAGAAAATCAAAATAAATAAAAATTTGACTTGCATTAAAGAACAGCAGCAGTAGTTATGTGTGGAAAGATGCTGAATCTCAAATTTTTATATATTGTGTCAGGCCTCTTTGTTTAGCAGGCGTCAAGTAATGCATCCTGTAACATGTTTTACATATTGAGATGGGGAATATGATTTGGCTTTGGCTTGAAAAAAATTTCAGTCAGATAATTTTTTTTTTTTTTGCTTTAATTCCTGAATTCATGATCCGTGTATATCCATATAATGGGAGTGATGGGGCATGGACAGTGCAGCCTCTAAATAAGACATTATCTGCAGCGAAACTCGTTCATTTCACTAATATTTTGTTATGAATCGTCAGTACTATTCCCCTGTGAGTTTGGAGCAGTTCGGAGTTGCCTTGTTATTGTCATCTGGGGTTTTTTTACACAAGTTTTGTACTACTACTTCAATGATGTCGCTGCCATGCACCACCACAGCTCATTCACTCCGTGCTCTGCCTGTGGAAGCTGAACTTCGTCCAAATGGTCATTTTGTTTGGACAATTTAGAAATACGCAAAAACTAACCATGATATTAGCAGTAGCAAATTCTGTGTAGCCGAGCATTGCAGAGCATGGAGTGAATGAGCCGTGTTATATATATAATATTTTAAAATTTGATCAGCAGTATAAAGAAAATAAATGCTGTAAATATCAACAGCAACAGAGAACTGTTTTACAGCTCTGAGCCAAATAACATGATACTTGTTTTTACTTCTTGATACAACAGCGCTGCCTCTGCAGACTTACATCTCACACATGTATGTACATGTCAAAACATTTAAAAAAGAATCAGTAAATGTACATAATGGAAATGAAAAGAGGCATACAGACTGTCACTTCTAAATCCAAATACATGTTTTTGTATCGTGTAAAATGAGTAATAATCATGACGAAATATGCTTTTGGTTGAGTTGTAACTTGTCAAGTTTCTTCATTATAACATCATCTTTTCTTTTTTTTTCTTTTCTGCCGAGATGTTATTCCCTTGATCCACTATATTGATGGACTGCTTCTTTTTAAATCAATGTGCAGTCTGATGCTGCTGGTTTAGTCTGACCCTTTTCCTGGATGTAGAGCGGCTCTCTTCCTTTTCTCTCACTTTCTTCATATAGATTTGACCAGAGGTAGATGTTGGGAGGCAGTGCAGAAAGACGGGAACGGAGGTTTAGCGCAGCTCACCTGCTCAGCTGCCTCCTACTTATTGAGGATTTTATTGATGAGCTGCTGTCTTCCTCCTCCTCCTCTTCCTCACTGGCCATTAGGTGTTCGTGTAGGGTGAGAATCACCATGAGGTGCAGTTTCTCTTTCAGGAATCAGAGAGGAAAATTATTGGACATTATGTGGTTATTGGAGATGATGTAGTAATACAATCATTGAAGTATGATATAATTTTTTATCAAGAGGGGCTGTGTGATGAGATGAAATACATAATTAAACAAAGACATGTCAGGCAGCAACCTCGAGGCTGAAAAGTAAAACTAACATGGAAGTACCAAAAACTGCAAATGCTGTTTTATTCTCTACCACTAATTTCCTCCTCAGCTCCACACACACCCTAACTCTAGAAATTTTTCAATTAACTGGGTGCAGTGGAGTGAGATGGTGGCAAGATGGGCACAGCAGAACAGTCCACTCTTAGTTTCATGACTGCTCTTAAGAAACCTGGGTGATATCATGGAGGATATGACAGAGAGCATGAAACTCTTAATATATTGTAGACATCACTTACAGGGATAAATAATGGCTGGACGTGTTGCTCTCACAGTGTTTCTCGTAACCACAGATGCTGTAATATTAACCATAGGTGATCAGTCATAAGGTGATTGGTGACTAGGATCATTAGTGCTGATCTATCGGTCATGTATATTTTATTCAAATCAGCTGGTTGTGATTTGCAGCTGATCAATCAGGGCATCTATCTCTACATCCCTACTTCAGATATCACATTCAAGGGGTCAGAACCGTTCTTTGTGAGGCCACATTGCTTTTGACCTTTTTTGACCACCAGGATCTAATGAGTGCACCCTTCAGTCCAGCTGAGTGTTTAAGATGAGGTGTTATTAAGATTTTGTCTTGCTGATGATGGGAAGGACAAATGGACTAACAAAGTGGACAGCCTGACATCTGAATACAGTTGGTACTGGTGTGGAAAAAAATGCACCCATTGCTTGTTATTGGAAAAAAGCCACATATAAATGCCACATGTCATTTTGCAAAGCACTTGTATTCGGTGGGCTTAACTATCACTCCCTCGCATTCACACAAAAGGAGACAAGTGGACAGGGGACCAGCTGAGGATCGAACCACCTGCCCTTTCGTCATTGTTACTCCTGACCCACAGTCACTACACATTCTTCAGTGGCAGGTACTCTGGCTCAAAGCCTCGACGACTTGTGCGTAGATAATATCAACTACTGTGAGCAGCACATTAATTCACTTAAAAAGTTTCATAATGTGATTCACCAACTGAGTGAAGAATCCCCACCAAGTTCCAGGATCAGCAGAAACGAGTAGGCCAGCAGTCATCCGCAGGAGTCTGCTTTACTCAGATTAGAGGGCACTAGACTTTGTTTGTCAAAGGCAACTCCAACTCTAGAAGTAGAGACACTTGGAAATACTGCTTTGTCGCAGACTTTCATAATCTCCATTTCATCTGAAGAAATAAATATGATTTATAAATGTGATGTCTGGTGGGTATTTAAAAAAAAAAGGACCCGAAATACGTGATGTTTCAGACTTGAGCTCATTACACTACTGGATCCCAGTGATTTTGGTGTGAGTGGGGAACATATCGTCATCATCCTGGAGGGGATTAGAAGTATAAAGTAAGCTTGGGCTGATTTATGTCACCATTTCACCAGTACATGCTGCTGTAAATACTTCACACAGAGCAAAGGCTGCAACTCTGTAATATTAGATGTTATAACTTTTATCAAAAGTTTTTAATTTGTCTGGATCTATCCATATTATTCTACAGTGTTTAAAGGTCAGCAGTAAAGCCCACACTTAAAATGCAGAGAATGTTAAATAAATAACACAGAGTACAGAAATGAAATCACAGCCTCCAAATGCCCGAAGGAGCTATTTGTAAGTTTTACTGTTGCTACATAGTCAAGGAATGAAGTTTTGATGCTGAAATTACAATGTTCCTTTCCAGACTGCTGAGTACACATCGTTAGTACTAACACTGGCTTTGTAGCAACAAAACATCTAAAACAATGGGAGGTAGAGGAATTAGACATAAGTTTTTCCATGCTGCCAGAATATTAGCCAGCATTATGTGTCTCATCCGAATCAGTTTTGCAAATATTCAAAGATTCAACACTACTTTTTAGATTTATTGTGCAATTCTTAATGTACCAGTAATCCATCTCATCTCTTATACATTTATAAACAATTTATAAAGTTAATTGATTCATATTGTTATTTTATAAATGTAGCATTTTCTGATGACTTTCACTGATGCAGCTCTTATTCCCTCATCAGGTTGGTCGGTTCATACTGTGGCTCTGGTCCTCCAGAGCCTGGCATTGAACGAGTCAACATTTTTCTGTGGCATTCCAAAAGGTCAGACTAAACTCACAACGACAATGTGTTTACAATGTAAATATAGAAAAGAATTAAGCAAAGGTCACATTCAGCAACTCAGCTGATTAACTTTTCTGATTACTTAGTCACAAAGTTTTTTTTAATGTAACAAATTAAACCGAACAAGATGCTTTTGAATTCTGGTTATTTGTAAAATTAATTTGTGTCTGGTAAACAGTGAGGTATGAAAAGAAATTACAGGATTATGTTATTATTTATTTGAAACTACGCCCTGACTGGAATGAATCCATGCAGCAATAAATTCAGGCCTGAACTGAGGCAAGGAAGTCTTCCACTAGGTAACACCTCACTTCCTCAGACAGTGAGCTGAGGCAGCGACACAGTAGCTGTAGCTCTTGGCCTGTCCCAGTGAAGACAGTCCTTTAAGCCAGCTGCTATACTGGCTACATAATCCTTCCCTGCCACATCAGCCTCAATTGCTGTCAGACAGGGTTTCTACTCACTCCATGTGCCCTACTGCAGCCTGATGTGCGCATCTGCCCTGCTCGAGGAATGCTGAGGAATCACATCTGCGTAGCATCCCTACACACCTGCTTGTATCCAAGTGTATGAGTCAGTGCATATGCGTGATAAATGTCCCTGTATATGCAGCATGTCACCTGCATCTGTGTTTCCTCCGTCTTTGGCTTTGCGTTTGCTCCAGTTTGAAGTTTAAATTGCGGGTTGGGATGAGGGTTACACTAAATTTCCAAATATAACTTCCTCATGATAAAACCCATCGATAAGCAGTGAATTCACACGTGTTAACATGCAAATTCGCATGTGACGTTAACGTGATCTCACGCTCGATACATCTTTCTTGACACTGTGTGGGCTGCTCTTCATGCCTGCCTTTAAAGGAGTTCATCTACAATTAAAAAAAAAAAAAAAAAAAAAATCTTCCCACTAGAAACTCCAGGGTGATGAATTGATGTGATGACCACCGCTTTAAAATAAATCACACATTTCTAAAATTATCTTGGATGCCAGTTATATATTTCAGCTTTAATTTGATGTGTGGTCATATACTGTCGTGGATGGCATCACCTGCAGCCAGTTCCACAGGCTCTTGCGGACTCTTACAATCTGTCGTATGAGGCTCATTATAAGCAGATTAATTTATTTGTTTTTATATTTTACTGTCAATCCCCAACATACTAGAATTATAACAAGTGAGTCTGACCACCTACTAAATTTCCTTTGACAATTCTTGATTGGGTTTTTATCTGCAGTTTGAAATATGTATTTTTCAAATGGATTTTTCCAGCCTTGTTTGTGGAGCGATATGAAGAAAAGCTTGCTGCTTGCAGAAGGTATTATTAGACTGCTGCAACACCTGATAATGTCAACATAACCCAAAATCAAGGTTAGTGTTGTTAATTAAGCCCGAGGCACAGAAGAGACGGAAAAAAATTAGAATATAAATTGAAACAAAAAATGGAGGCATGTGTTAAAAAATATTTTAAAAGAAAGTGAACCACACGGCCATACTTCCACAGGAATAAACTAAATGGTTTCAGTATAAGTCAGTAATTCTAATATGCACATACATTCTGCACCTGCCTTATAGAGGAAAAAGGACATTTATTATGAGAGAAGATAACCCAAAAACCAAGCACTGGAGAAAAGACACTACAAACTACCCACAATATTCGTTCCACTGGGGATCTGTTTAAACGCTCCTGTTATATGCTTGGAATACAGAAGTTAACTGCCACTGTAAAGTTTTGCTTTGCTTTGCTGTGGTGTTGCAGAATCTTGCCTGTGGAAAAAGAAATTAAAACATAAATAAGGAAAAGCAAAACATTTTTACGGTTGAAATCATTGGTTTGATGGGCTGAACAGCCAGTCTGACAGCTCTGAGCAGGCGCTGCTTTTGGCACCAGTTCAACAAGCTGAACTGACTCAGCAGCCACTGATAATGGATGACTTGAGCCAAGCACAACATTTAAACAAAGATGCTTGAGGACAGAGCCTGATGGCTGTCTGTCCAGCCCGGTTTCACCAAGTGGTGCATGAATAACACGACAACATCTGAAGTCATTTTGTGTATTATTCCTATGCTTGCTTTGCCTCACATGTCATTTCATGCCACATAATTTCTCCACTGACTAACCCCTGACTAAAAGGACATTACATGACATGCATAAAGCTTTAAAATGTGTAGACATGACACATGAAAAGCAGCATGCTATTTAATACACCATCCCATGATGTTACGTAGGTCTGTTTTTTTTTGGTGTGTTGGGGCTCCCACGCTTAGACTGTAAGCACCTGACCTGAAGCAATTTGTTTTAAAGCTCTCCCTTGGATACTCCAACAGTGTTATGCATTATCAATTAGTAATGTTAAATGTATCTTGGGAGTTATTTTGTGATGAGGTGTTGTAATTATTTTCTTTGATGAACCTACTTTACCTCTACCTGCTTCATCCATTTCAATTCAATTAGTGAGAATGCCTCTGGAAAAGCCGAAGGGAATGGAATTGAACTCAATTCATTTACTGAAGCTGTGATTGAAGTGCAAGGGGACATTGTTGGATTTTTAATATTAATGAAGCAGGAATGTTATTAAAGTCTAACCTATATGTGTCATGGATAAGGCTACAATCACACTGGTTGACAAATGAATTTTATATTGTCAAATGTAATGGTACCATTCATATTTATACTGAAATTCTATACTGAATCAGCCACACCCAGATGAGTCACTGGCAAATGGAAGTAATAAGTCCTTGTCATTTCTAACAAAATCAATAAGAATATGGATCAAACCTGAAAGACCTAAAATGATGACAGGAACAATTTCTTTCTCCACCTGCTCACGTAGCCCACAGCTGCAAGCATCAAGCTCCAGCTGTTCTCAAAGCTGTAATAAGAAACCACTAACCAGCAGAGGAGTAAATCAGCAAGCCTGAGAGAAACAGAGTACATCAGTAAATAAAAAGTCCTCAGAACAAGTGGAATATTCGAAACATTCCCTGATTAGACATGGCACATGGATGGCGCCAGGAGACTTCTCATCAAATACGGCTCATTTTAAATAAGAGTGCTTTCACCTTTCCTCCTGCAGAGGAACCTTTGTAAAAAAGATGGAGAGTGTAGCTAGCTGTTTCTGAAGGCTGTACGGTATGGTCAGGGTCTTCTCATTTGGAAAATATTAAGATAATGTCTCTCACTTTACCTGAAGTGATAGTGCAGTTTTTGTTTTGTTTTTTACATACAATTGTTGCTGTATTTACCGACAGTCAGAAGATGTAGTTTGTGCGGATGCTCCTGTCACAGCAGCATATCAGTAAGCTTGTGCTGGTACCCCAGGCTGTCTCTCCTAACTGGTAGAGCACCAGTCTAAATCCACTGCAGGTAATGCACCTCACACAATCCCAGGTCAAATATCCCAGACTATCCCTTTAATGAGTCGGTCTATCAGTGAAGTCAGTTTGTGAATATGCAAGAGTGTAAGGTGCTGAATTAGTGCGATGCTCTTCAGCTAAAAAAGCTGAGGAACTTTTCTGCTTTTCTGTCTCACAGAAAGTAGTAGAAGCTCCAATAGCAGTCTTACCCAACCTCCACTGCCTTTGCCTAGTTACCTTTCCCTAACAAATGCATCCAGTGTGACACCCAAGTCCTTGAGGATAGCAAACCACCAAGAATGTTGAAGCTAATTAACTGTGATGCAATGACTGAATAACCACAATGACTTGTGGGAGGGAGGGAATGACAAAAATGAGACCAAGGTTGTGATAAACCAACATCTTCAACTTCCGCCTCGAAATGACCTCAGCTGCAGAAAAGAGGTGGAATAATTGAGTATTTGTTGGCTGATGGATCTGTCTTGGGCAAAACAAATGGGACTTTGGAAATTGGGAATATTACCACCTGAGGTTCCCGCACTCCCAACATTGTTTAGAGTTAAATGATGAAATTCGTGTGAATGATTGTTTTTGAGTGAGACTGTGTGAAAGCTTTCATGAGGCCCACAAAGAAATTCATATGACAAAGAGAGTGCGGTGGTTGAAGCTGCTATTTGCACTTCAGTGGGCCTTCTTCAGATATAACAGGGCTCCAGGCTCAAAGCAGAGACCATGACAGGGGATTTCAGCCTAAGCAAGAATGAATGGCAGACTAATGAAGACTGAACAGAAGGTGATAAACTCCCTTTAGTCTCAGCTTCTATCAGTGATATTGGTTCCAACTGAATTTTAAATTGGAAGCGGTGCACCTTTAATCAACTGTGATCAACAACCTGGAATACCTCCACCATACATATGACTGACTGAAATATTGCTCTTGATTGACTGACCCCCCCCTCCCAGAAAAAATGTTTGGCATTTCTCAGGATAAGGTCACTCTGAAAAGAGGAACTATGCAGGATTTTAAGCTTAACTTTGCTACATTTTTACCCTAATTTAATAGCTTTGGAGTAATCGTGATGGTTAAATAAATGACTTGTAACTTGAAATGATGGAGAATGGAGGCTTTCTGCCTTTCACCTATAGCGTCTTGTGGCCGAAAACCAACCTTGCAAGATCAATGCCTCCACCCCGGTGTCCAGATAGTTCTCCTTTAAATCTAACTCTTGAAAACGAGGTGAGAGTAAGTAATGTTAGGATGTTAGTATGTTAGGAGTATAGGGATTGTAGCTCCTCCTTTTCTTTCTTTTCTCTTCCCCCATTTGACAAACAATTTGGACTGGTTTTCACAAGAGAACTAAGAGGTGTGGTTAAGTGGCGTTGATGTTGAGATAGCCTCACTTTGAGAGGTGTGTGCCCCCTGGAGTCGGTGAAGTAAAGGGACTCACCTTTGTGTGTGGGGCTGGGTGGTAGCTCGAGTGAGCACTACACCGAAGACAGCCTCACCTTACAGAACCAGCCAGTTGTACGAAGATCCATACACCATCATTTAAAAAAAAAAAGAAAACCCTAAACCAGGGGTGTCCAAACTTTTTTCAACGAGGGCCACATACAGAAAAATATACGAAAGACTGGGCCACTCACTAGAGGTGAGGTATATCCCCTCAACTCTAGTGTATTAAAGTTAACAAAATCAATCAAATGTAGGTAAATTATGCTTGATAATTGAATATGCTTAAAGAAAAAAAACAGCACAACTTTCCATTCATGTTTTTTTTTCATTTATTTTTTTAACAAAAAGGGTTGGCAGCTCATTCTCAAAACAGCTTCAGATTGCTTCTTATTCAGGATCGTGATCCCCCTTCACAGCCCTGTATAAAGAGGGGAAAATAAGGGGACAAGGGGGTGGGCATATTT
>OMNW01035480.1:20405-34360 GCA_900303245.1 Selene dorsalis | reverse complement strand
GTTGATGTTGAGATAGCGTCACTTTGAGAGGTGTGTGCCCCCTGGAGTCGGTGAAGTAAAGGGACTCACTTTTGTGTGTGGGGCTGGGTGGTAGCTCGAGTGAGCACTACACCGAAGACACCGACTGAACAGGAAGACAGCCGCACCTTACAGAACCAGCCAGTTGTACGAAGATCCATACACCATCATTTAAAAAAAAAAAGAAAACCCTAAACCCCAGACAGAGCCCGCTGCTCCCGAGAGCCAAGGTCTGTGCTGGCATTGGTGTCATCCTGATAGACCAGCTACCTCTGGTAGGCTGACCCACCTCCACACTACTTCTCTTAGGTGAAAACCCAGTCCATCTCCGCTCTGCTTCTTTTCCCCGGTCTTTCTCCTTCACACGCACTCCAGGTTAGGACTAGCATCTGTTAAGAGTACACTTAAACCTCCCCCAGACCCGACCAGTCTGTAACATAATTAAGTAATTATTTAGTAGAACATGAGATGACACCTCCAGCCAAACAAGGAGCTGGTGCTGCAAGGCACTTAGCTTAGCTTAGAGTAAAGACTCATTTAAAAACACAACAACAACTTCTCTGTTGACATCTGTCAACTCATTTCTCAGTATCTCATTTGTTTAATTCACGAAAAATTCGAAATTTGTAGTTTCAGGAGAATAATGAATTGGAACTGTTAACAGCAGGTTATTTATGATGACACTACCGACTATTATTCATCAAGAAATGGCTACAAAATCCAACTGGGTTTGCATGAATGTATTATAGTAATTATAGTAATTATAGTAAGAGATTTGTGGAGGTGTGAGTGACCAGATTTTTAAAACTTCTCGCAGTTATCCTAGCTGTCTACTCTGTTTGGATCTTCATGCTGGCTAGGCCAATCTCAAATCACTGCACACACAGGCATAACATGTGATGTCAATCTTCTTGTCTAACTTAGAATGAGTGAGAAACTGAACAGGTGTGTTGTACAAAACTACCATACTGTATCTGTTTGAATAGTTTTCAGCTGACTGAATGTTTCCTTGTAAAGTTTAAGCAGAATGTAGAAGAAGTCTCCTGGAAATTGAGAGCAACAAGGAACGTATTGTTTACAATAATAGATAGCAATTTAGAAGACCAGTGAACTCAGCAGAGTACAATGGGCGTTTAATACAGTGTCCAATTCACTTTACAGCATAGGTTAGACTTAATTTTACGGTACCTCTTTAGTATTACCTATCTCATTGGAGAAAGATCCATCCTCTCCCTTGTCCTCTCTCTCTCTCTTTCTCTCTCCGTTTCTCTTTTCATCTTCCCTCTCCTTGTATCTGTGTCCAAAGCCCCCTCCCTACGCCCCACACAGTGGCAAAATGGCTTCATTTTCTCGACCTCCGAAGCCAAAGGGAATCGATTGTATGACTCAGAATCTCTTTTGGCCACAACTCTCACACAGGACTTAAGGTCCTTAATTTAATAAAAAGGACAGCATGATTTTGTTATGCGTGAAATGCTGTGGTTTATCTGCCTTGATATTCATGAGCTTACTGTGTGTGCACTGCTCATTCTGCTGGGAGCAGGGGTCATAAATAACCCATTTTCTTTTGTGTCTATATTCCTGAATGTTACTATTTAGTCCAGGCACCCAGGCAATTTCAGCTATGACCTTTAAGCCTTACCTTGTCAGTTTCTGAGTCCTTTCTGATAGGTTTCATGCACTGTGAAGACAAGAATACATTGTAAAAATGAACGCAGGTGACCGAGTACTCAAAGCTGTGCATGAATTACATACTTTGAATCTGATGTTAAGATGCTGTTCAGTGTCAATGGTGAAATGCAATTAAATGGGAAATGTTGTGTGCTTTCCAATTATTAATCACGCTGGTCTTGGAGCTGCATCATTTAAGCGCAAATAATTTAATTTGAGTTTCTCAGTCATAGATTTCACTCCAAACTTAATCAGCCTCTGAGCTATCACCTAGTGTCTCCCCTACTTTAATTGGGTAATGGAGATTCAAGTGTGTACTGATTTAAATATCAGACTAAAGAGAAATAAGAATTTATCACCAAACCGTCTTTATCAGCTTAGATTAGACTTGCATTACATCTACAGTGCAAAAAAAATTGTAGAAGGTAGAGCAACGTTGACAAATCGTTCTGATTTGTCAAATGTTCCTCTACTTTCTACAAAATTTAACCTTTGCATCCCAAGGTGCAACTTTGCCATCTTAAAAACTAATAATAACGATATGATCTGCACAAACCGCATGATTAATCCAAAATTGAATCAAGTCTTAAAAACCCTCTGCGTTCTGGGGCATAATGAGAGCAATATATTGTGTCTCTGTGGCTGTGATGTGAGTGTTGTAAATGGTGCAGTGTGTAATTAAATTGTTGCCTGGCAGCTCATCTTTAACTTTTGATTAATAAATTATCAATTTTGTATTCTTAATTTATGGTGTCCAAATAGCTTCTGGCAGGAAGGCACCAGGACCTTACATGGCCAGGGGGGTTGGATAAAAGCAATGCAATGACTAACAATTCAAGATTGGCATTTGTTAAATCATAAGTTCTCCTGCCTCAGATTAGATTCCTGAAATACACCGGAGGCCCACAGTATCTCACCGATGCAGCTTACTTAAATAAATCTATTTAAAACTTGTTGACTTTTCTTCCTCAGGTGGCTCTATAAAGAACAGCTCTTATTTTGTTATTGGCCTATGTTATTGCTCGAGCTTTCTTAACGAGATTTCCCACTGTTTCCAGTATTGTTGTTTCGCATGTAGGTAACACTTTCTGGGTTTTATTAAATTACTTTTTCATATCCACCCCACAGTGTAGGTTTTAACTTGCTTTTTCTTTGCAGTTTGCAAAAACGGCCGCTGCATGCTGCCTGACGAAGAGCAGATTTTGTCTTGCATTTGATTCAAGCACCTTGTGGAACAAGCAGAGGTAGTCATCATTCCTAAAAATAGCAAACGTGCAGACACCCTTCTTCTCTCACAGACACACTAAATGGTTATTTTATTATTTAGTAATAATTTTGTGTTTTTTAATTACCTATCTTAAGTCTCTTTCAAAGCACAGCCCTCCACATAGAAGTACTCTTTTCATCATACAACCATGCTGCCCTCATTCACTTAAAGGGACACCTCGGGACAGTGGACAGTGCATCTCCAGGGATAAGGGGTGAAAATGGCTCTGCTCTTTACAGAGAGCACAAGATGCCTGAGAGACGCAAGGAGAGATAAACTGTGCTCTTCCAGGAAAGCACAGATTACGAGAAGGCGGCCGATGCCGAAAAGTGACTTTGAGTGATTGGAGCCATTGTAACTCAGCTGGGCCCCCAAATGGACCTCATAATGTCATACATCCCAATAGGACACAATCACCTGGCAACATGTTGATTGATAGCAGCAGGCGGCACTCCAGCGCATCAGCTCAGGCAGATTTATCCATCATTGGAATTTTGATTTGATAAGCTGGTTGATATGAGAAAATACCATTAGAGTGTCAGGGGCTGCCAGAGGGAAGGCTCAAATGAGAGACAATGAGAAATCCAGAATGGCTTTATTAAGAATGGCTGATATTGATGAATATCTAGTGGGAAAGGACAAATACAGAAGAGTACACTGGAATGGACATGATTCCTGTAGATAGTCATGATTGTGCTGTCCACAATGTGTAGTCCATCCTCTAGGTTTGACTTTTGTCACATGTCTATAATCTCTCAATCATATTCACCAGGGAGGAGGAGGAGGAGGAAGAAGAAGACGAGTGTTCACTGTGCAGAAACCTGCTGAGGTTTGTCTGCCTCCGAGGCTGTTTGCTGTGGAGGGTGACAACTTAAATGGCTGATATAAAACCTGACACAACTAATCTATCATACATCCCCTGCCTGTCTGCTTGAAATTCCTCTTTTTAAAGGATGGTTTATCGTACAGCCATAAGTCATGGTGTACAATATTGCTGGCTGCGGCCTTGTGTGTTTACAAGATTGTATGTGTCGCCTGGATTCTGAATATCCACAGCACAGACATATCTGATCCTGTTTTGACATGTAATCTGGATGTTTGTATTACAAATAGAAGTCGGGTACATGTTGTGTGTGTGTGTGTGTATTGTGTTGTATGTGTGTGTCTTGTAACTTAAGGAGCATGTGACAATGAATGAAAGTTTGGAATTCGACAAAACAAAGCAGAACAAAGGCTGGTTATTCATCCCCTTATTAGTAAATGTACATATAAGAATGATTATTTCTACACCTATTTATTATAAAGAAAAGCCTCTGTTAATTAGTTGTGAAGGCAGCGGTGATGCTAATAAGCCTTTATTGGCAGGATGAATAAAGCAGAAAATAGAATGTCAGTACAATAATATCAAAGGCTGTACTTTATCTGTGAAAGAGCACCAAGATTGTCTGGTTTAATGGAGACACTAAAATAATTCACTCCCTGGAAACCTAATGACACTCGAGGCTGGTTGTTTTCTTTTGTTCCTCACTGCCTTTGACAAAGCCATTAAAACAAGTTAATCATCCATTTTTATTACACAAAACATCAATCAATCATGGCCATCTATTCTTTAAGCTCCTTTAGTGCCCCATTAAACCATAAATATAAGTCAGAAGAACACTTTCAGAGCAGCCGACAGACTTCAGTCACAACCACCAAAAATGAGATAGATGCTCATTTACAATTAGTCTGAGAGATGATATAGCTTGATTAATTCAGAGCAGCGGACTGTTAGGATTACATAAACGTGACAAATATTCCTAATTGCGTCGCAAAGTTGTTAATTGTTCTGTCACCAGTCTGCAATTTGAAATGATTCACTCAGTTTGTGTTTTGCCCATTGATGTGACGTGTGACTCCAAACCCTGCTGATCCGTTATAATTATATCGCACCAGACCACTGAAATGAATTCCAGTCACACATCTGGTTTTCACTTCATGCATTGTAACATTTGCACTTCACAGCATGTGAAGCAATGTCAGTGTTTGCAAATCTCCTTGTGCCGCAAAACTGCACCTGAGCTGTGTGTGCACAGCCGACACCTCGGGCATATAAAGATGTCAGGGCAGTCACTGTCTCTGCCCTCAGCAGGACTGTCAGCAGAACATTGAAACGTCTCGTCTCCGTAATACAACACCCACCACCCTGTCAAACACAACTAACCTTGTCAGGTAATGTGCATTACCATGGTTACAGTGGTTTAAAGCCGCTTGTGTATCTCTGCTCCGTGCCTACAGTAGAAGAAGCCTTCGCTGTAACATCGATTAACATTTAAGATCTTCTATTTTCACCCTCTAATGACTTCAACTTATCAGTCTGCTTTGAAATGAAGCTTGTAAATGCCAAGCTTGTTTTAGCATTGTAGTCATGCACGCTTTTCTGATTCCTCTGCTTCTTATCTGTGCATCTGACCCTTTCTCTCAAGAGAACATTATATTTTCTGACTGCAGTCATTTGAGCAAACCCTTCCATTAAATCTGAAGAGAAATGTGAATTCTCTTCACCCTGTGTGTAAGAAAATATAAGGTAGTGAGTGACTAATAATGACTCATTATTCTCCAGCTGTTGTGTATATTCTTCCCATTGCTCGGTGGTAGATTGTGCTATTTAAAAGTATATGCTGTATACAATCAATCTTTATTTCAGACTCAAATTGGGCCATATAAAATACACACAAGACATCAGGAAAAGACATACAATCACCCTCTCCAGTGCCTCCAAAAACTGGAGAAGTACATGGTACTGCTCTCTTTAGGCATGGCTAAAGCCATAATAATTTCATTTTAGGAGTCCTTCAGCCGTGGTGTAAAATTGTACGTAAGATTTCTAAGAAGAGCATCTAAGGTGGGAACAACACTATACACAAACAACTGGCTGGCACTCGTCCACCTAGGGACTTTCAGCAATATTCTAAGTGCATCGTTGTGAGCCACCCGTAGTTTGTTGAACTTGTAGCCTTACTGTAGCTGCACCACAAGTGAGTGAGTTTTTCAGAGCACATATAAAATTTGCATGCCAACATACTTGTTTGTGCAAGCAAGTATCATAATCATCACTCAGGTCGTCCCTGACGATGTGACCTAGATATTTGACTTCATCCACAGCAGTTAATACATTGTCTGACAAGAGGAACGAAATTAAGGAATCAAAGTATACCATCAACACCGTAAGCTAGAAAAAACTGAAAAATGAATTTTAATGTCAGTTTACATTTGACAGAGAACTTGGATGCCCATAATATACTGTCTTTTTTTCTTTAAAGAAGTATTTGATATCTGAGGAGGATGAAATATGTTGAGACAGCCTCCGCGTCTGCTTCAGCCTGAACAGGGCAGAGCATTTGATAAATTCCTGCAGCTGCACCACCACATACCCAAAGTTGAGTTGCCAGCATGAGATCTCCTTCAATCTTCCACTGCTCAGGTCAAACACATCTCCCAGTTTCTCCCGGCCACTGCTGTCCACCGTTTTTCTCTGAATCTCATATATGTTCCATTTCCCATGGTGCCTGTTTTCCTGTATTTCTCAAGAGTGAAGCCATTTTCTCATCCTCGCTGTCGATCAGGCCCAGCGTGGAGGCTTCTTGTTGAGATGAAATTTCACACACAGCTGAAGTGTGTGGGTAACGTTAATGGATCTTTTTCACCAATTGAATTTTGTATCTGTGTTTAACATCGAGTACATTTATTCATTCTCTGTCCATCCGCAGTGTTTAACATCACCAGCTGAACTGTAATGAATCAGGCAATGATGAGTTACGATTTAAAAAAGGTGCAGCCTGTCTATTCATTACACTGATATGACAGAATGGTAATTGATTAAATACCTGTAATTTGATTTAAATGAGAAGACTGCCAAATATGAATACCAATCTAACAGGAGAATTGGGTGTAATAATTCATACATTCTTTGTGGTTAAATCTTTTTTTTTTTTGTCTTGGTTCTGGTTCAAGCATTTGTCAGACAGAGTTTTGGGAACCTGTTCTCCTGCCAGGTTAGAGGTCCTCCTGGCACTCTGTAGAGTTTACACTAAATTTGATTCCAGCTAAGCATGATGGATGTGTGCACTCTGTGGTGTGAGCACATGGTAAAAAAAAAATCAATATGATCATCGGTCCAGATTGTGGTTTGCCCTTCGTTCATTTAGTTATGCTGTGGGCTTTCAAACAAGGCTGGTTAAGGCTCTGCTGGAAGAATCTGACCAGAGGTATTTGAACATCCAGACACATAATGGTTTTGATTTGGATAAATCCTCTCACTTTCCCATCTGTAGTATGTCTTTACCCAACTAAGACCCTACAATCTGCCACTCTGTGCAGGGGATCAGAGGTAAGAGAGGTTCGACCAGTCTGTTTGCAGGCAGTAGTGGACTTGCTTTGTTTTCCTGAGCTGGGTACTATTGTTGATTTTTCACAGCTCCTCACTGTTCACAGCATCATGGAGTAAACTGTAGTCTCAATCCCAATAAGGAGGAATAGATTCAGCTCACAAACATGACATCCAGACGTAGGCATGACCATAGAGATAACATCAACTGTAGTCCTTTTTTTTTAACCTTTCTTATTCAGATTGTTTTTTTTTTTTTGGTTGTACTGCTTTGGGTCTTTTGCTTCATGCATTATTAACAAACCAAATGTGTGTGTGTGTGCTTTTTTTTATGTTTCCAACAACAGTAAAACACATAATACAACAATATAATAGCTAAACTCATTATGAAATGTATTTGTCTCCAAGTTAGTAACTGTAAATAATTTAAATAAGCTCATAAGGACTGTGCAAAGTCATAAGAGATCCCAAACAAAAGGAAACATGAAGCCACACCATAACTGTCAATATGTCTTATAGGTCAGCCACTTTGTACCCTTTTGTCAAAGACACTTTCTAATGAAAATCACGTTTTTAGCCTAGTCAACATATCCATATGGTGTTTTTGGCCCAACCACAACAGCAGGGTAAGCCATAGTTATGAATATCCCCAGCTAACTGACTGACTGACTGAGTGATAATACTTCTACAGTTGCTGAGCCGCAGTTTACTTAGCTGCTCTGGTTTCCTGGTTGCTTGGGAACTGCAGGGAAGCTGGCAGGTGCTTCGATTTCGCTGAGCCTTGCCTCCAAAAACTACTTTCACTGCATGTATCTTTATTAGTAAAGCAGGTAGACGAATACCACGAGGGAGCAAGGGAGAGGGAGAAGTCATTGGTAGCACAGCTTCATACTTAACTCTATGACCAATCCTACATTTCAAACAGAGGGAGTAAGACACAAAGACCTGCCTGTGATGAAAGTCTGTTGCATTCTGGAGGTGGAAGTAAATAAAGACCAAATTGTCGGCGATCCTAGATGGAGGCCGTTCTCTGTGTGAGAGACAAAACAATAAATATAGTCTTTCTTGGGGCAGGAACCCTGGTGCCTCATCTGATAGAGTGTGTGTCATTGAATCTGACTATAGGCCTTGCAGACACATGTTAGGTTTTTGACCTAGTCTTGTTTATGTAATCGCATAGTTTGGTCTCCAAAAACAATGAAAAACAACAAGCAGGGTCTCATACAACTTGTGGGAATTGGGGGTGGGCAAAATAAACCCAAAACCTTGTCAGTGCAGTAAGTGAGAGTTTGAATTGGCACAACCACCAACTCCGTATCATCCACTGCACAAGTTGACAGACATAAACACATGCTAACTACTATGAATGTTGACTTAATTTTTTTTTTTACCCTGTACTGACTTTCCAATTTTTACTTTTTTGGTAGAAAAACCATGTTCAAGAAAACATTAATCACAGTTGAGTATTTCCATAGTTAAAAACGTGGCTGGAGGGGAACTTTTAAAGTTTAGAAATTGTGAATTATTTATGTTCTTATAAAGTTGTTTCTCATCAATTTGAAAGTGTGCATAGATGATTTGTTAGATGAAAAAAAATAGGAGCAGTTTCGGTTTTTCAATGTTATCCGATTAGAACAGACAAACTGCCTCATTGCAGAATCGAACTTTTTGTCATTAGAAATTCACAGGTCACTATTCATCATTTATTGTCTATCTGTGGAAAGTCGCTCACTGATAATGAAAGCCCTCTCCTTAAACCCCAGGTCAGACCTCGCATTACACTTCTTCGTGGATGCTTTCGTACTACATTGTTATTATCATTACAAAGATATTCTTAACACTTTTGTTGGCCTCAGAGCAAACTCTAAGCACGCTGAGTAGAGAGAATGAGTGTTGAGCTACAGTGTGAGTCATGGCCTCAGCTTGGCCTGCAGCACTGACTCAGAACTTGGCATGAGACCTGTGCACAAACTTATCAATAAGAGGCTGCAGATTGCCAGCTCCGAACTTTTCTTTTCCAGCTGAGTTTTTATATGAAATATTCAGATAAGGCTTGTGATTCCCCTGAATCTCTGGCAGCTGAATTCAAGGAAAGGCCAAGTGGGGTAATGAGTAAAGAGCTGGGCACTCTGTAGCTACCAACACATGTTATAAACTGTGCGGTGCAGATTAATTTTCCTCTCAGTCTGGCTGTGTTTTGTGAAATCTAAAAAAGTTAGCTCTCTTGGATGTTCATAGAATTGTGGGAGTTAGGGATTAGTAATCCCATGCTGCCTCTAACACGCCAGCACAACATTTCTCTTAGTGCTGTGTTTAAGTGCTGCATCTCTCAGGGACATGTAGCCTTTGACAGACACAGAGGGGCAGACAGGAACCTCAGAGGACATGCCCTTTTATGTCAGGGAGAGCTGGTGCTGGAGCGAGAGGAAGGCATGGAGGGAAGTGTGGTTTGCAGGGAGGTGGGGAGCCGTGCTACAGCAAGCCAAGCTAAATCTCCACCCTACTTTGTATGCATGCCTGCGCTCCCTGGCTATGCATAGTGCAGGAGGAAGGCAGAATTTGTCACCCAGCTCAGGAAATTATTTGGAATTAGTCAAACATGTTTGATATCCTGGGTTGCACCTGTCATTTATATGGTTTATTTGCAGCCAGGATTTCAAGGAGAAGAGAAAAAATGACTCTTAATGTGTTTCTAAATTTGATGTCATTGAGAAAATCTTAAACCATAGGTACATGGAACAGGAGTGTGTTTATAACTCACAAATGAGATTAATGAAGAGCAAATTGTTGCAAGTAGAAACCAATGTTATCACAGAGACCCAAATGTGATCAGGGATTTGGGGGCATTTGCTGCTTGTTATTTGAAATATAAAAGATTAATTAATTATCTTACTACTTCATTTGTAGAAGATTTCAAATTAATTAATAAGTGATTGTGTATTTGATAGGTATTCATGATACAAGAGCAGTTTGCATGATTGCAATGTCAACATTAAGGTCCAGTCACCAGTTATGAATATTTATCAGGATGTCTAAATGCATAATTGTTCAAGCAATCTGAAAGGTCGGGCTGGCACACAGGCTGTGAGCAGCACCTTCGAATGCAAACTCGGCTTCCTTTGAGTCTGAGTTCACAGGTGACTGAGAGAGAGAGGTGCAGGATATGTGGCAATAAATAACTGGAATGGAGGGTTAAGGTCACCTGGACATCACATAATGAAAAAGGCACTTGTTATCAAAAAAAGAGCAGAACTTTAACCCCCGTAATCCCACTCGCTGGATTAAACATGGAGGTAGAACGTGAGAATGAGGCAGTTTTGGAGGAAACCAGTGCACCAGTGTCCCTGCAGAGCTGTCTGTTTAATGGCTATATACGCTGTGTTTCTTCAGGCCTTTCATGGCAATACAATGCTCCCCACCCTGCTAAAATGTTTGGGTTTATTTTCAAAGTGAAAATCTGCCCCTCAGAACTCAGGACAGACCAATCCTCTCGGACAATAGAGCCTAGACCTGACAGTCTGCAACACCATCAAAGGAGGACTCTCTGCAGCTCCTCGGCAGATAATGGGAGATCGAGGGCAGCACCCAGGGGGAAGTTTCTGGTGATAACCACACATTTTCTACTGTGGAGCTGTTATCATGGAATTAAATACGTTTGGATGGAAAAACTCAAAGAAACATTTAGTCCATTAAGTCATATTTCTGTCTCTCTTTTGTTGTAGCTCCTGCAGTATCTACCACTCAAGTGTTCTATTAGACAGATTAGCAGATAAACCAGAGCATTACCTCGCATATAGAAACCCACAGTTAGTCTGTGGGTCCTGTTGAACCAGTTTAGGCTGACATATCTAAACAATGATAAATGCCATTAAATTCTATTCATGTAGATGAATTTTAATAACCTTGCGATTTGCCAACTTCATCTGGAGCCACCATCAAGTCAGGTTTTTGTTGCTTGTTTTCACATTCAGCTTGTGGCTGTGTGGGTTTCATCTCAGTCCAAACACAAACAGATTAGAGTTGTTGACGCCTCCAAATTGCACATATGTGCCAAAATGAATGAGAATGCTTGTTTATTTCTATATGTCAGCCCTGTTATAGATTGGTAACCTGTCCTGAGTATACCCCTCCCTCTCCTAATATCAGCCAGGATTGGCTGAAGACCCCCTGGCGTTCCTCAAAGGATAAACAGTGTACCAAATGGATGGCAGGGTTCTGGTTTATCAGCAAACATGTACAGAACTAATGACATACCCTCTAGCTTTGGCTTTACTTTAGCTCAATGCACTGTTCTGCTTAAAGCTTTGATCATGCTTCACACTGGTATAAACAAACGCATACCCGTGCCTCTATACATCCTGCAGTCTTTCAAAAAAATGTGAATCAGAAAACAATGCATTGCCCCACACGTCACTATGGAGAAAAAGCTCCTGGCCCAGACAGGTGATGAAATGTACATAAATTGAACCGGTCTTTAGAGTAGCCTCCCACTTTTCTATATCATAAAGAAAAACATAAATTCAGTGGAATTACTGCTCACCATGTCCTGTGGTTTAATGTTAGATGAACCTCCGAAGCCCACAAACATTAATGACCCTGCAGTGCAGTTCATGGCAACAAGCCTATGAAAACTTATCTTCAGTCCAAGGCATTCATAATTTAAACCTCTGCAAACCATGTTTGTGTTAACCCCACTGAAATCCATTAAATTGTCAACTTAATTTGTTAAGTATGCAAACACAGAAAAATCCAAGTAATCTGCAGCAGGAGTAGGAGCTGAACAACCATCCGCTGGTCATTAAAGACCCCTGGATGCACAGAGAAGAGAATTATCAGCAAAGCAATGGGTAAAAGATTCAGAGGCTCTGGTCTCTCCATCTAATATGACAGAGAAAAATGTGCTTTACTAGTTGTCTGATGGGCTTTCCTCTCTCTCCAGTTGATTATGGTCTAGATTATTCATTTGACTTTGACAATAACCTTGGAGCAAATCCATCTAGGCTGGAGCACAGTGAAATTGTGTGCTCATGGAACTGTGCTAATAGAAGTTTCTTGACTGACATAAAGATCAACTGAGCAATAATGTGATTATTTCTTATATTGTACCAGTTTCCTGTGGTGAAATTGCTTCGCCTAACAGAACTTGATGGAGACTGTTTTTTGGTTTTTTTTGGCTTGTGATGCAGACTCATCATCAGGATGATGTGTTCCACCATCATCAATTTGTCACAGACCTAATACACAAATAGTCACAAAACAGAGAGATATATTTCTTGTTAAAGTGTTGATTAATTAATTTCCCTTGGGAGACAACAGATAAGGCTTTTTTCCTCTTGAGCGCTTAAAGCCATGGCAGCTTTGTTATTCCATTCAACAGTTCAGCCTCATGTTTCAGTGTCATTCCTGCTGCAAATGCAGTTTTATTAGAAGTTGAAAGGGACTTGCATGATACTTTTTAAAGTGGCAGTGTGGACGATTGAACATCTCGGCAAGTTATTGCTGTTTGTTGTACTTAAGCAGAGCAATTTATTTCTCTTGATTTCAGTGCATTGCATTATTTTTGTGTCACGTCCAATAAAATCTTATTCTGAATTTATTGTCCCATGCAGAATTAATTCTAAGCCCCCCTCAGCTACATTGAGGCATCATTTATTCTGTATGGGCAAACATCATTATTAGAGAAAGCAGGGGAAGCTGAACGAACACTTGTTTCGCCCTTTTTTATGTTCGGCACACACCAAAATAAATGTCCTTTTCGTCTCTGCTCACCAAAAACAAACTCAGCGTCGTCTCATGCATTTTCTTAATGCTCAATTTGGCTTCAAAGCCTCGGCTATAATTACACAAGAAGCGATGACAAATGTGTGACTATGCCCCGTTGAATTGACCAGTGTTTACTTTGGTCTGACTCCTAAAATATTTACAGCCAATGAATATGAAAGCAGCAGACGTGTCCATTCCTCTTACAGCGTGTTGCGAAGACTTGCTGTCGAGTAAAACCACAGCGCGGCCAAGGGGAGAAAACAAAGCGAGGTTATAGCTGTATGTAAAATGGTGCAAGACGCCTAATGTTGGGGTATTAGTCTCTGTCAGAGCTTGGTTAGAAGGAGTTGTGTGCAAGGCTGTGCTGTCTGGAGAGGATCCAGCCATGTCGACAGGGTGAGAACTGGCTCATTTACCTCCAGTCAGCTGCTACTTTACATCACAGGGCCTCACTTAAAACTCCTGAGGGCTTAGACTCTGTTGACTTGTATATGTCTGACTAATTAGTTGGTGGTGACTGCAGGCACGGTGGATTATATGTGATTAATAAAGTGAAATAACTTTTTTTGGTCAGTGCTACACTTTGTAGAGAGGCGAGAAACACAGGCAGAAGTTGTTTGTCTTTTACAGCACTGCTCCGGGATCAGCACCAACAGTTCGTCCATGTTGCATCACACACTCAACACAGATAATGCATCCGCTCAGATTTCTCAGAATATATTTTCCATTCACACGTGATGTTTTATTCATGCTATATCGCCTGTCAGCCAGAGTTCACCTTCTTCAGACAGCTTTGTGTGCAGCAGTGCTGGGACGGTGCTGGGAGGTTTTCCACTGTTTTCACAAAAAAAAAAAAAAAAAAAAATGGTG
>OMNW01035480.1:3240-20385 GCA_900303245.1 Selene dorsalis | reverse complement strand
TCCATTTTTTTCAAAAAAAAAAAAAAAAAAAAAAGTTCTGGTGTCACGCAAATGTTGTGACTCACGTCAACCAGAGGCCCTAAACCATGTACTCCTTAGTGTCAGGCTTCGTGCCTCAGGTGTTGCAGTGCCATTCATCACAATCAATTGTGCGATGATTTCTTTATTTATTTACCCTGAACTCAATGATGTAGAAGTCACATTGAGATTAAAATGTCACGCTCAAGAAATTCTTGGCTGAGAAGGCAGGATTAAGAGTGGAAAATGAATAACACTGTTATTATTTTTAACACCCGGTCTGTTCAAACTGGGGGGGAAATAGTTTAATAATTAGTCACATAATTAGTTATGTAATGAACAGTAATGTGTTTATCTCCCTGCTCACTTGGAAAGCTTATGTGAGACATGTCCCCTCCGCGCTATGATAAATTGAGTGCTGATGTGTGTACAAGTTTAACCACGCGCTGAAGGCAATTTTGCCAAACTCAACACCAATAATAGCATCTCAGTTACAAGACATCATAAGATAACAGTTTGTCAGACATATTCTGTAAGATGGACCCGTTCAGGCAGCCGCACTGTAATTTTTTGCTTAAAAACACTTCAGAGTCGGTTTAGGTGTGCTGGACTCCCAACACACCATTATTCTGGCTTCACTTTGCAAAAGTGGCCGTTGAGAACGATCTGTGAGATTCACTTTGCAGACTTAACTGTATCTGTGCAGCTTTTGCTGGAGAAGAGGGGAGCAAGTCGGACAGTTATTACAGTTTCTTTATGATAATGGCAGGTTTGTTCTTAAATGGCTGTAATCATGTTCTCCTCATTGCTGGCAGCTTTATCCTCACCACTTCTTTGTTGTCTGTTTAGTATGTATGCAAATGAATTAAACATTATATTATACCATTTTGCTAAAACGGTGCTTAAACCTTATTTCCCAAACAGTACTGGTTTGCACTCCGCTAATTAATGTTGTTGTTTTGGTGTTAGCGAATAAATTAATTATGACAGAACTCTTGGGAAATTGAGATTCCCTGTTTCCACTGGAACTGCTCAGATAAGATGTTGGCTTTTTTCCTTACAGCCAGACATTTAACAAAAATCTGTCTTTGAACAGCGTGTTATTACCTTTCACTGCGCTGGTGTTCTGTGAAAAGCAACTTTCTGTCAAAAAGCATAACCACTCTGAGTGGGGGGCAATGTCAGCGGCAACACAATTACCTACACTGACTGTATAATCTTTCATGACTTCAGTTGGACTCAAATGCAAATTGTTGTGATATTATAAACAGATAATTGTTGTTTACTGTGAAGATTCAGGTGAAATATCAAAACATTTCTAATCATTATTTTCATATCTACATGATGCCTTACGTGTGAAGAGCACAGCTTGTAGTGACAAACATGTAGTTATCAGTGCTATGGAGAAATGATGTCTCTTTCAGCTAATTGTTTTGGTGTACAGTCTTGCTGGGCTATTTTCAGCAGGTCTAAAAGCCTCCTTTGTGGCCTGCCCAGCTCCAAACAGCAGGGGGACAAAGTTAATGACAAGCAGGAAAGCACAGCCTTTAGCTGCTACAGATACAGATAACAAAAGTTGGTGAAAATGAAAAACTGAGCGAAAAGAGGAGTGAAAGGGGTCTTTGGTATGTCACCTCTGCTGCTCAGGCTTTCTCGATAAAAATGACAAAAAAAAGACACTCTGTGACGTCAAGTATAGCGTTTCCCGATGTGAACTCACTCCCCAGTGCCAGTCATTCAGGAAATCAAACTGACTCTGTGATCATGAGTGTTAAAAACCCTGAATAAAGCAGTCTCACATTCAGAGTCAGTGTTTTGCTGATGCTATACAGTAGACATGGAATGAAAGAGATTGGTTGAGAGCTCAGATTACTGGCAACCTTCATTTTGATTTTTAGTTTCTGTGGTAACCAATGAACCAGACGTTCAGGAGCTGCCTCTGTGATTCACTAACACTGTTGGGTAGACCCGTGATGTCTCAGATTAGCTGCGTACTGAGACTGCTTACCTTTGTTTCTTTAGTAACTCATGGACCAGACTTTCAGCAGGGTTCTACCAGCAGCCTGCAGAGGTGTCACATCTCAACTTGTCCCCTGATACCTCACCCTCTGCTATTATTGTGAAAATGGTGAGGTCGAAACACTTGGACAGCCAAGTCTCTCTCTTTCTTTCTCTTTCTCATTCTCTTTCTCTCTCTGTCTCTCTCTCTCTTTCTCTTTCTCTTTCTCTGTCTCTCTCTCTCTATTTCTCTTTCTCTCTCTCTGTCTCTCTCTCTCTCACACCGTCATGATCGTATGCAGGAGAAAGAATTGGCTTCCCCCACACAGCAAGCATAGCTGTTAGTCAATACTGACTGCATGTACAAGTGGATGTCATGAATGTTAATTCTTTTATTCTGATGAATGTTGAATGATATTTGCTGCCTTGCTAATTAATATTGAAAAATATTTTTGGACTCAACAGGGCTTGTCCTGCGAGGATTTAAAGACTGTCTCAACCAGAGCTGTTAGGAGAAAGGAGTACCCCGGAATTTCAGATAACACACACATGGAGAAGCTGAAAAGACCAACCAGTGTGATTAGCTCTCCAATTAATTTGTTTTGAGTATATGCAGGCTTCAACCAGCGCTACTGGGACAACTGGAGCAGCAAGAGAGGGTCAGGAAAGGACAGCAGTAGCTAATGAAGAGAGAGATGTAGGACAGGAGGAGGAGGACAGCAGCCAACACGCTGCTGTGGGAGAGCCAGCTCAGACAGATGCAACTGGTGAGATTGACAGCAAACACAGAGGTTGACTGTAGACATTATTCTGTAATTCATCTCTCACAAAGTTCTTGGCAATTGAAATATCAAGGAGGACTTGATATGTTCTGAGCACAGATTTCCACTGCCACTAAGAGGCAGAAAACTCATTTAAAGGGGGAACTATGCAAGTCCGCTTGCTTTGTTGCGGTTTTGTTCGCTTTTTTTCTCTACGGACCTCCCCCTACAGTTGTGGAGTGCATATTTTCACTGTCGTAAAAACTCACCGCTAACCCTCCTCCCTCTCCTCCCGGCCATGTGCATTTGTTTTAAACAAAGCTGGCGAGAAGGCAATCTGTGGAGTGATGTCTACTGAGGTGGGTAATGTTAACGAGAGATTACGGATTACCCGCCATGTTGTGTCGTACTGTCGTAAAGCAGTCCATGTTTCTCGTGAGATGAGATCTCGACACCGTCGGTGGCACTGATCTTGCAAGTTTGGTTTTGGCCCTCTCCGTGTAACAGGTCACTTAACCATCACGATGACTCTGAACCTGTTTAATTAAGGTAAAAAAATCTTGCATAGTTCCTCTGTAATGCAGGTTTAAACTAGCCTCTCCATTTTACACTCTTTTATAGACCAATCGTTGTTCATAAAGAGAGTGCACTAATCAACAGAGAGGTGTATGAGCATTTCTGGGGAGAAGTGAAAGTGACACCCTTGTTAATCCAGACCTTATACAGTTATAATAATGTCACACAATATAATTGCACCATTTGGACATATTTATTGCCAGAGGTTGGTAACATCATTATCCATTTTGCTGAATTGTAATCAACCATGTTTTATTTGGAGCTGACGTTGAATTGGTGGACGTATAATCAGGTTGTACTATAAAAAAAGCAACTCAGCAGTTTTTCCAAAGGTCACTGTACTATCCTCAACATTGGCACTGACTTTAATCATGTGTAAAGCACTTAGGCTTGGCCATGTGTGGGCGTGTATGACCCACACTGAATGTAAAATGATCTTGGGCTTCTTCCAGGTGACTGTGAATTTCCTCTCTGGGCCTAAAAGGATTCAGCAACCAGTTCTTGTCTGAACACCTGCACCTGCAGATGCATCGTTAATTCAATTAGTAATTGATTTTGGAGACTCTTGGTGCTAATGACTGCTCTGCTTGCTGTTAATAGCTGTTCCATTGCTTAATTCTTTTGCTTAAATCAGATTGATACCCAACAAGGTAACCTCGTTCACATGCACGGTGTTTTCTTAAAGAGGTGATCCACCTCCATACCCTAACCCTAACTAAACTACGACAGCCACATGTTTGAGAGGAAACATACTTGTGATTGGATCATATTTTGTATCAACAAGATGATATGATGTTAATTTAATTTAGTTGCATTCGGCAATTTCCAAATTCTCACCATAAGTACTAGACAAATGTCAATGGACAACATATTTGTTTTGTGACAAAATATCAGATCTTTGACCATCATCAACCGTCCTTTGTCTAAATCTGACTACAGAGCAGCCTGTCGTGTGCTGTGTGCACCCACTATCCAGCCCAACCATCACTCATGGATGCCCCGGTTGATCAGCTGGCAGTCATGATCAGCTGATTTTCATTAAAAATACATGATTGGTAGATTGACAATACTGCTTCTTGTTCTAGTCTAGCTCTTTGCAAAGAGTGTACCACTGATGTAAAGTATGTCATCTGCAATGTAGCCAAAATGATCAGTTTGGGTTTTAAATTGGCCAATCACACTCATAGATGATCAGTAATAGTACAGCCAGCAGAAAAAAAAACGTGAGCATCCCTAGTTAATAGATTTAGAGCTTCATCCATTTATTCATTGAAAAAAAGAAAATATTGTCTTTGAATATATTCCAGTCAGTGACCATGTTAGTAACAATACATATCTCTGTTGCAGTTTAGTTGTCTTGGAGATGGAGCTGACTTGAAAAGTGTATTTTTCCATTATGGATTTAAATCAGTCTGCACACTTTCTTTGAAATTCCCATGATACCATGGATGAACGTTATACAATGAGGTAAATACCATCAGATCAGGCGCAGCATAAGTGCCCCCAAAAACAATTTAGCAGACACAGGGAGAGCAATCTTAGCATCTTAGTGCAGATGATTTGCAGTACAGTAGCAACTCCATCCCAGTCTCATCTGAATAAATCTATAACAGACCATTCATGAAAATGGGAAGTCCTCTATTAAAGCCATTTGAAAAAGTGGATGCTTGCCTGAATTCATTAATGCCAGAGGGCTGTTCCTTAAGAATACAGATGAACTCTGGCTAAATGTTTGGTCAGCGCTAAAGGCCACAGAAAACCACATTTAAATGTTACATCAGAATTACTATAATTTATCACCAACAGCCCACTGAAAATGTGTTTATCTCTAATAAATGTACCTGTCTGCATTATCTGAACAAGGTGTTTGCTTTGTTCATTGATAAACTCAAACAGCTGTTGTGTGGGACTTTATCACTAGGCTGGTCACGAGGATCTACATGTTATTTTTTTGAGGCACACAGAGTTGGTATTGACCACCAGCTCCATGTGGCAGCTCTGGTTGAGTTAATAACTTCCAAACTTCTTTTATCCCACTGTGCGAGCTGTCAGAAGTACATGTGGCCTTCACAGTCTGTTTCCTCCCTGGGTGCTTGTGCGACTCCCTCTGTGGAGCAGAGAATTAATCTGCTGGTCGTGAATCATCATGTTGCCCGCTCCCTGGCATTGGTTCACACTAATATCTAGTTCAACATAGGTTGGCTGACGGAAAGAGATATGCTAATTCAATAGCCCCTTTTTTTACACATCATAAATAAAAGTCTCTTCCAAGTTTGGAATTGTGGGAACTGAAGAGCCACTCTGCATGATGGTGTCTCTGATTTTAGTTAAGATCCACTTCAAATGTCTCCTCTCTTTCTGCATTGGATGTGAAGGATGAAGTGTGACACGCTGCATACACAAGACCACAGATGACTAACCAAGTCAAACCTTAATGTTATCAGGCTGGACCAAACCATATTTCTAGTGTCTCTTATGATGGATGTCAGATTTCTGCTCATCTACTTAATAAATGAAAGCATAAGAAAGAGAGTTGCAGAGGATGATTATTTTGGGGTGCCTTTATAGCACTCCCCCTTCGCGCTGCCTGCGTGGTGTGATTTGTAGAGAGATTGAAATGAGGCTGGCTGGTCGGGCAGAGACTCGCTCTTGATTTACGCGCACTGTTAAATCACACAGACAGCTGGCTGCCGGCGCTGCCCACCACCCCGCCTCAGACTACAGATCTATCTCCATGCAGGGGCTCCTCCAGATTCAGAACCTTATGGCAGCTATGACACACAGCCCAGTGGCGAGTCCCAGCCCCAGTCTGCTGTTGACAATGGTGGATGCTGTGCACCAACTGCCAGTAAATGGTTTCCAGCTCAGGATTGCTCAAGAGGATATTGGACCAAACCTCAGAAAAGAGAGGGAGAAAAGAGAGGGAGCTGTTGGTCAGGTGGCCATTGTTTGTGGTGGGATGGATAAAGCTCCATGACTGAAAGCACAAAGAGTCTCTGCAGTCCCATCTCCCCGAGGAATATGGATGCTTTTCTTTCAGTGTGTGAAAACAATTATTTGTTTGAATGAACCTGTTCTTTGTCTCTGCGTGTGTTTGTGTGTGTGGGCGGAGAATGCTGCCTGGTCCCTGCAGAAAACTTCAAAGCAATAGATTTTCACAAATTGTCTTGTATTGGAAACTCGCTGGTAATGTTTACTCATATGGCAGTGTTTTCCACATTGTGTGGGCATCGCTGAATCTACACGGATCATTTTAACACGGGCAGACATGACTATTTAAAAAAAGTTCTTCATGCTCCAGTGTAAATGAAGTGTTGAAGACGCCAACAAAACAGTCACACTGGAAAGAATCATGGCTCAGCGTGAGACAATACTTGAGTAGGTAACAAGTACATCAATGTCAGTGATAATGACTTGTACAAACAAAACAGCCGGGGTGACTCAACTCATTAGGTCACACTTTGGCATTCTGTAGTGCACATAATCCATTAACTCCACTGTGTACAGAGCCAAAGAAGATGACATCCACTTTTCAGTAATTTTTTATTTTACTCATATTGGGAGGTGAAACTCTTCCACTGCCTCCTGAATCCAGGAGCAGCAAAGAGGAAGAAGGACTTCTGGCCAGAGACCTTCAGACTAGATTCATCATGATCAATCTCACCCTTTGAATTTCATAGAAGTGTAGGTTTTTTTGAAGAATTTTCTTTGCTCTGGCTCATAAAATTGACTATTACAGTCACAATCATCATTAGGTCTTCACAGAAATTGTTACGTTGCATTTCCAGCACTTACACTATATTTAACCTGTGACTACTTTAGAAAGAAGCCTCATTTCCAACAGTGTAATTATCATCCTTTAATCATTGTGCTCACACAAAAAGCTTTTTAAAATCAGACAGAGAGTACTTTAATCTTAAATGGAAGCTATCAATAATTGGTGTGTATTAAACTGAATGGTACTTAAAATGTTTTTCACCTGCAGTCACTCTGCAGAACAGTTTGTCTCATTCTTACCTGTCTGGTTTTCTCTTGACTTCTTCTTCTTCTCTTGACTTAATTTGTCAAGTAAGCTTATTTTATAAAAGCTGTTTTGAGAAAGTTTCACCCCTCTGCTGTTCTTCAACACTGAATGAATTTCATTCATTAAGATGCGTTGCATGATCAAATATTGCACCTCACACTGAAATAGGTCATCCATAGGGTAGGAATACAAACAGGAAAGCAGTTCAAACTGACAATGAAATTCCCAGTAGTAACACACACTTGTTTTCATGCCAGCATCGCTAACTGAGGCTGTCATCACTGTAACAACAAAGCCCCCCCCCCCACATTACAAAGCCATGAAAAAGCTCTTATTTACCTGATGCCACACTGAGATCGTTCAGAGCTCAGTTCACACACAGTCACCAGCTGAGCACGGTGCACCTGGGAGAGAACGAGTTCCTGTGCTATATCCAGTGTTAGGATCCAAACATAGCATTACATGGCTTCTGCCAAAGGAATGATCCAGTAACCAAAGCATTATGGCCTTTGACATGGACTGAAAAATTGTGTTTGACATGAGTCTCAATCTGGACAATGATCTGTCACATCAAGGCTCATTTCTCATATCTGAGACGTTGCAGCCAACCCTTTTTTAATACAGGCTTAGTGTCATGGTGGCTTATTACCTTATGTGCTGCATGGTTGGCATGAAGTACCTGCTGGCAGCTGAACTGAGGCTGCTGCAGGGGACTTTTCTGTGCTTAATCTTATTAGTGCGAAAGGCCTCTTTTCTTGAAGCTACTATATGTTTCCTAAATAATTCCATGTCACCCTTGAGTGACAGTGTAATGCGTAATAGATTTAACTTACAGTGAAGGGAAGCTGCCGCATAAGTACAGCAAATGACTCACACAAAGTGGTTATGTGTACACCTTTGCCATGGTTGTTGCAGGGTTAAATTCCTTTAAATACATCTTACTGTTTGAGCAGCTTGGTAAGTAATATTCTTTCTAATTAAAAACTCATGATAGCATTTTAGGAAATGCGCTAATTTCAAGGTGCTTGTTCCCACTGGACAGAGCCAGGCTAGCTGTTTCCCTTTGATTTCAGTCTTTACACATAATGGAATCCATGTTTAAAACTAATACCATTCACATCAATACTGGGCCCCTCCTGAATTATAAATATCTGTGTTGCGTGAGGTCACCTCCTCTTCGTCTTCCTCTCACGCAAGTCTAGCTGGAGGAGTATTACAAGGATAGCAGTTAGCGTTAGGTAGAGGAGGAGGGAAATTGCAATTTATGGAAGGTAGCAATTAGAGTTAAATGTAAAATGGTGAAATCACGTATTAAAACTTCAGATTTTAATTTGGCTGTGTCTCCTGGCCTTGGTATTTCTACATATTGGGATCCTAAATGAGCTTAATACTATGAATTAAACTTAAAATCCTTAAATTATTTATCAAATTCCATCTGCTAAAACCAGATGCTGGCTGGGGCCTCGTATTTAAGGGAGAAATCTGAGAAGGATATTGATCCTTTCATGTCACTCCGCCAGAAAATGAAGAAGATATTTTCCACAAATGTTGAACTATACCTTCAAACACACAAGTTTTGCAATCCACTAAAGGATGAGTGTGTAAACTCTCACCTCATAAATTCATGACTAACCAGTAAACATCCGTCTGCCTGAACGACACACTTAAGCAGAGGCAGGTCATTAACACAAATTCAGAAATCATCTGCATAAAGTCTCCTCATTTACTTTGCAGGCTCATCTGTCTCTTCCTCTTTACAAATCAGCTCGGAGGTTCTTGTATCTGACCTTACCCCTATCAAATTATGCTGTCCATCCCCCATCCACCCTCTATCCACCCCGCTTCATCTTGATTTCCTCGTTTCCTGTCAGTAATTAGGTTACACAAGCGTGGGCTCATGGAGGAGTTGTCAAACAGAACAATTAAAACCTTCAAGGTCGTGGGTTAGAGTTGGCCGTCAGAGCTCGAGCAAACTCAACATCGTACTGTATGTTAAGACTTCACCTACAGAGCCTGCTGTGATCTGGAATATATTTACCGCTCATCAAAGCATGAGGTGCATGATTGCCTCCTTTTACCTACACTATTTTATCAGCTTGGCAACTTGGCAGCTTAATATATGCCTCCTACTCATTGTCCAACACTGTTTCAGAATTTATGGTTTAATAAGCTTATAAATAATCCCCCTTGTGTCTACACATACAAAGAAGGTTAGCGAATGTCACTACATGGCCATCAATACAGTGGCAGGTTCAGTGATGGCGGGCAAATGGCTGTGGCCCCTTTGCTATCTTGGCTAAACATTCTCCCAGGAGACATCTGTGCGAGAGGGTCACTCCTGTTTGGGGAGCTTGTGACTCATCCTCCTTCTGTTCTCCGCCGTCACAGTGGCTGCAGTAAAGCTCAGCTCGCTGCATCCACCTATAAACATGCTTTGGTCTGCCTTCTGTGAAAATCAGCTGCCGCCGTTGCCTCTCCCCCTCACATCCCTCACTGAGCTGCAAGCTGCTCCGTCTTCCCCTATCTCTCCCCAGGCCGCAGCAGCACTCTCCAGAGGGCACTTTATCTGTACCACCCTGGCAGTTTGGCAGTATATATTATAGCCATTTACAGCCAGCTGATACACCTTTGACCGTTTCACTTCACATTAATAAAGTTGCTGTACTGATCAGCGGCCTCGTGCCACATCTCTCTAACGAGGGTCAAAAACTGTGTGCATCATCAAAAAGCCCCCCCCCCCCAGTCTGTTTACACTTTACAGATGGTTGCATTACTGTAACCAACTTTGCTGTCAAGTATGTAGTTATTGTATGAACAGCCTCTTGAAATGTCCTGTACTTAAAAGGGTTTTTTTAAAGTCTTTTAAACATGCATTTTAAAGTTGTTTAAAAAAGAAAATAGGAAAATAATTTTCCTCAGGCTGTTTCTTTTTATGAAACTTCATGCGTGTTAAGAATTTTATGAAATCTGTATTTAGACTTTGTAGTGAAGGAAGATGTCAGTGTGATTGTGACGACTTACTCTTTGTTTCTCTCTCGCTGTCTCTAAATATTGTTTAAAAATAGCTGTGTGTTTTTCAAAAAAATAAACCTTGATATTTGCATAGTGTATATGCAGGCTGCTATGATCAGATTGTTATGAATGTTGACCCACAGTAGAATAAAGCTACTGAGAGAAAGAAATTAAACTTGTTGACACTAGTAGTGTAGAATGAAAGAGGAGTGGCTGCAATAATAACAGAGGAATAATGTAACATGACTGATTCTCAAATTTCTCACATGTCTGACAAGATTCATCAGAAGCCAGGGTCGTTCAGTTCATTCATCAGACACCTCACACTGAGCGGTCGTCAGCTAACATCACCTCCTGGAGCCTGTGGACCAACAGAGCAGCTTGGATTCATCCAGTGCTGAGTGATGTGATGCTCCCGATTATTAATAAGCAGCAGTTACAGAGCTGCAGAACATCTGGGCAGTATCTGTTTGTTCACACATGCAAGTGAGTCAGTCTACTTTGGATGATGCTCTGTGTCTCTTTGCTTGATGTCAGACCTGCGCATTTCACTTTAAATCTTGCTGCGAGGCGCATTCTCACAGTGCCTGTCCTATTTATTACTACAGCCATTATATGGTGTTGGAATTCATTTGAGAATGTATTTAAATGCTTTACACGCAGAGATTTTCACAAATTTCAACAAAACACCCGTTTTCGTTGATTATTATATCTTCAATCCGCTCCACAAATCGCAGGCTCCTGGGTGAAAGAGGATTGGCTCAGAGAAAGCTGGAAATCAGTTTTTAACAGCGATTGGCTGAGCAGAATCGCCAGGCTCCAACACTTGTAGTCTGAATTACTGCTCCCTATTGATTCCTGTCACAGTTTGATTCTCGCTAATGATGTGATTTTACATGGTTTACAGAAAAAAGAACAAAAAAAAATCCTCAGAAGATTGTCTTTTCATTGTTCATCAAAGAAGTGCAGAGGTCATTACAGACACAGAGGTTGATGTGCAGCCCAATAATCATTGACCTTTTAGGTGTGTTTTGGTCTTCACCAGCCACCGGTTTAGTGCAGCTGTTTTGTGCTGGACATCTAAAATACACCCGGCTTATCTGTTCATGTTTTGTGGAAAGAGCTAATGGGCTTAGATGAGAGCCTGGGGACTCGTACACCAAGTCTGTGCGCAGGTCGAAAACAATAGCAACAAAATGACATTGTGTACATTCTGTAGGCCTGATTCAAATCAGACATTTTGACATGCAACAGCAGGAGAAGCACAGATTAAATAGCTCCCTGTAGTTGCGACTGCTGCACCTCTCAAGCTTTCCATTCTGAAATTTGCATTGACAACCAAGGCAGACTTACTGCTCCAAATGCTTAGTAATTGAAGAAACAATAGCTGGTTGACATCAGATAGAAACAGATGCAACATTTCTATCAAACATTGATTTTTGTCAACTGAAATGACACATTTTGTCTGATGTAGCCAAGAAGCTGCTTAATTGACCAGGAAGCTGGTTGAAAATGCAACAACCACAGTAATATTTCACTGAAAAATGACGACATTATACATCCTGGATACTGCACCCAACTATATATATAATAATCAGGATTCTCCGCAGCATACATTCAGAGTCGTTATAGAAACCTCACAGCTTTCACTTAGAAATAAATGTTGTTCTTTTTGCATCTGTTGGACTGCTTCATTGTTCTAGTCAGGGATGTTTGTATGATGCACCTACTCTTCATGAAAAGGTTTGCATCAGTGAAATTTGCATGCAGAACAGGCTCATATGGACACAGTGATGGGCCACACTTTTGGAGTGGCAAACACATCAGTCAGCAAAATATTTGCTGACATTATTAAATGACAGCACGGTTATTAGATCCAGATTCACTCAATGTGTTAACATAAGTAATTACATTCTTCCTCTCCCTTAAAGGAATAGTTCAGATGTTTGACATGAGGCATCAAATGAAAGCCTCAGATACATATCGGCAACATTTTAAACCTGAAACAGCTCTGTTTCCTCTGATGCATTAATGTATGTTAATGTTCAGCTCCTCTTTATCATGGAAATAGTTTTCAGGTTACACAGCGCTCTTCACATCAGGTTTAGTTCTGACTTAAACACTGAGCATTGCCTGTCCTTCACCCCAACCAGGTATCTGAACAGCTAAGATTAAACCTTCACTGGCTACATTAAAAGAGATTTGAAATCAAATAACAGCTGCAGGACACATAATCAGTTTGTTTGCCCAGTTTTGCTTCAGTCAGTGTAAGTGACATCACACCTCCTCTGCGAGACTCTATTTAATCTTTCAGGACCCAGCTGAGAACTGCCCCAGACCAACAATGAATGCATAGCCATACCTGTGCAGTTACGAGGCTTTAGTCCTCGTTAAGCCAGCGGCATGCTGTGGAAATATTATAACACTGGGTTTACCTCATAAATAATAGTCCATCCTGCACTGGCCCTCACCAATGCAAGTTTAGTATTACAAGTGTGATAGAGTAAGAGCTGCCAATATAATAACAAACATGAGAAAACATCCTCGATTAAAACTCTGTCAAACAGCATATATCACCCTGGCTCAGATAACCTTAATGCACCCTCTCTCTGTTTGCCTGCAACTGACTTTTAAATGGAATCCAACACGGTTTGGGCTGAAATCCATTTGCTGTGGGCAGGTTGTTGGCCGTGTAGCACAGGGAGGTCGCAGCAACAGTGGTGGATGGAGAAAATAATTTATTGCGGTTTCTCTTCAAATTTGCCTGCCACCACCATCTGTTTCATTATTAATGCTTTTGGTGGCTTTTTTTTCCCTCCCTCTCTGCTTTTTGACGGCGGCTCTCTCAGCCTTGGGCGTGTTGATGTTTCAGGGTAGACAGCTTGTCAAGATGAGTGACAGGTGTTGTGGAGTGAACTTGACCAACTGTAGGAGGCAGAGCTGTGACTGGGCCTCCTGCCGGTGTAACTTTTTGTTGCTTTAACAATAAACCAAGGTGAATGAAGAATAGAAAACCTTTTCCCCTTTAATGTGTTTTCTTCACAAGGCATTTTATATTCTTTTTGAAGTCCAAATGCATAACAAACGCCGAAGAATAGAAATGAAACCACAGTCACAGACATTTCCTTTAACAATAGGAATATGTTCTTTCAGGCCCACAGGGACTTTGACTAACACCTTTGTATATAAGTAGACAACAGCAAGAATCAGAAACCATTTGAATCCTTTATAGGGCAACAACACCTGATAGAAATCTCACAGAACTCTTGGGTTTAGACGATGACACGCAAGAAACTGCCATCAAGTTTAAATTTTGAAACACCTCTCCATAATTCACACTTACGTTCAGCACTTCTCAGCGCTCAGAGCCACCGGCTCTCATCTGCCACACCTGGGTTCCCTGTTGAGTCGTCTGAAAGTTGCTGGCAGTCCAGCAGAGTGACCTGATTATTAGAGAGATCATACTCTATCTGTGAGTCGCAGGCTTGATCCTCCGTCGGGTTCACACTTCACAGTTGTTGTTAATCCTCGCTGAACTGTGCATGAGGAAGATAGCGAAACCTTCCCTGCGACAGAGGCACCATGAAGAGCATCGCTGCTCTCAGATCTCCCTCTCATAAAATGCATACGCGTGTGTATAAGGGGGTAAATGTGAGGAGTACCCCTTCTAATTACACTGGCGGTAATTTGGTGATTGAGTGTGCTGGAAAAGAATGGATGAATTG
Organism: Selene dorsalis; assembly: GCA_900303245.1. Classification (NCBI taxonomy): domain Eukaryota; kingdom Metazoa; phylum Chordata; class Actinopteri; order Carangiformes; family Carangidae; genus Selene; species Selene dorsalis. Next base: position 6,271 of record OMNW01035480.1, on the reverse strand, counting down.
CACAAGTGTTTTGATGCAGGAATAGATAATTGGAGCTGTTCAAGGTTGTTAAATGTAGCCCAGAGCTAATGTGCACATCCTTGGAAAATCTGTGAATGTATAGTAGGTTTATCAGGAATTAGGAATGAGTCCCACTCTGCAGAATAACTCTGATGTGACGTTTCTTCGCTTTGCTCATGTGCACAGCATCTAAATTTCAGATGGGAACATTCATTCTCACGTGACGGATGCGGTGAGCTTTAAGTTACAGCATCACCAATAACACATTCAGTGCGGCCGCATCATCTTTTTTCCCTCAGCCTCATCCAACAAAACTCTCAGTCGTTATTTGTTTTGAAAAAGTGGTCTTTTAGAATGTGATATCAGTTTCCCTTCAGATAGGAGAATCAATACTCAATGAGCATTCATTTTCTGAACAGGTTTGTACCCTGTGTGCTCTTACATGCCTTACATGAAAAATACATTTGTTTCCCTGCTCTGCTTCTGTCCAAGACTGTCGAAGGTCGAGCTGTGAATTGAATGCGGCCGTTTGTCTTGCTTGTTTGGCGCAGGCCACTCTGTCAGTGTTAATGTGGTAAGTGTGTAGGTGCATCCAACAGCCTTCCCAGTTTATTATCATTGGAGACTGCAGTGCAAAAAAACATGGTCATCTGGATGAATGCAACATTCATTCAGGATCTGGCAGTGCGGAAAGGGTGATGTGGGCTGGGGGTGGGAGAGTGTGGTGAGATTGGGTTGGGAGGATGCCCAAAGGCAAACTTGTGGCCTCCGGAGGAGTCGATCATCTTTTTGCTCTAAAACCATTTGCACATTAGAAACAAATAGATATAAACGCCAGTCTAATGCTAATAAGTGGTTAGCTGATGCTACAACTAATTGGATCAAACAAATACTGATAAACACTTTCTATATATTTCGAAAAACACGTCAAAGTCAGATATAGTAATAGCATAATGCAGTTCACCATCATAAACTTGTGCTTCTGTCTGAGCTGCCAGACTTAAGAATCAACATACTGTACAGAGAGCTCCGGCTTTTCGTTGAGCCATAATGAGCTCATTATCACTTCTTCAGCCATCTGGTTTTGGTGTGTGACTGTAGTGCATCTTGTAGTTGCACTTATGGCACCCCACCCGTCATACTCGTGTAGCGGAGCTGGTTTACACAGTGTGTCACATCGGAGCAGGAGGGATTCAGGTGTGAACCTCAGCATCAGCTGTCTTTGTGTCCCGCTGTCGCTTCTTTTTCCTCACTCGGCCAAAGCATGTACAGATCACACGAACTCCAGACTCAAATAACGTGAAAAGGGGTTTACTGTATGTGTTTCTTTGTTAGCTCTGTGGTAGACCACTAGCAGCTCCGGGGGGGTTCCTCTGACTTTCCTGCATTGCATGCTGAGGATGGATGTAAGCCCTTCTTTGACCCACTGTGGGAGTCTGCGCACATGAGTGTACTCTGCAATAAGGCAGCAGCAGTCCTTTTCCTTAAATGAACCTGGCGCTGCTGGTTCAGTGAGAGCTGTAAGAGACATTTCCTCAGCACATTGTTTGCATTACAGCAAATTTAATCTATGAACTATCCACTGTTTCTTTCACTTGAGAGAGAATGGCCTCGTTGGATGCCAGGAAGTCTTAAGACTAGCAATGTGTCATGTCATTCGTACCAAGTCAGCAGCCCCATCTTCTTTAAGGCTGGTGACAGCACAGTGCATGAGCCATGCAAACGCTTTATATTGTTGAGCACACTAGAATGATTCTGTTTAAACACTGTCACTAACACAATCAAAAACAACTGAATTCAGCACATTCAGTGAAACTAAAGGATCAATGTATTCCTTTCATTGCTGTTAAAACAATGCAATCCACTGGTATATTATAGAGTCTAAATTGCTGATGTAACTTTACCAGCCAACAACATTGACAAATAATGCTGGCTGCAGCAGTTTCAATGTGATAGCCTGGTATGTGCCACTGAAAGTTGCTATACTTCCTACAGCTGCGCTTTACACAGATGAAAATGTTGGACCACGTTCTGCACTCTCAGGCTTTTAACAAACATGGACAGCTTTAAATTATGCAAGCAGTCACTGGTGAGGGAGAGATTATGCAAAGGAAGTACATGAGAAGGAACCTATTGTAAAAGTGTCATTTTTCTCTCACTGTAGCACTCGAGTCAGTGTAATTCATTTTTATATTAATTTTTTCGCTCTTTTATATTGTACTAGTGCTGAACTTCTTCTGCCAATAATCACCTGCGCAGAATGTCAGTGCACGCCTGGGGATGATAATAAACAGGCTTCCTTATTGGAGACTCATTTATCCATCTGCAGCGTTGCCCCTCAGTTGTGTGTTCTGTCTTATGGCTACAGCACCAGAGTGTTCGACTCCGAGAACCGCACAGAGGATTTATTCACATGTTCTTCTCCTCTGAAGCAGAAACCTGCCATGTGATGGCCATCTCACTCACGTTGAATGACATTGCAAAGGCACCACTTCAGTAATTAAGTAGTCTCTAATTGAAGATTGAACCAGAGCGAAAAAGAAATCATTGTCTATTTTCCTTTTGTAGCCCAGGTTAATTAAAGGACATTTGCAGAATTTTAATTAGAAAGTGAAATATAATCAATTGGTCCAATAACTTTTAAATGATTTCATGAAAACCCCCCCCTTACAGCTTAGTGAAAGAGCAGAAAGCCTTTATCTTGTACACAATACTTTATCAAAGAATCACATATAAAAACACACGTCTTTCAGGAGAAATCTTTAACCTTTGTTTTCGTTGTCTTTGCTTTGATTCTCTCATTGGTTGCTCCCTCTGACTCTGTCGTGTTAAAGCCCTCGACTACTACGAACATTCGAGCAACAGAAATACACACCACAGCACACAGACCCTTAAGTTTAACATCAGAATGCAACACACACAATTCAAAAATATATCCTCTAATCTTGCAGTAGTTGCCTTTTTTCTTTTGTACAATTAGAAAAAATACACAGTTAACTGGATTCACTGGTGGTGGTGTTGGGGGGGGGGG
>OMNW01035478.1:88770-99540 GCA_900303245.1 Selene dorsalis | reverse complement strand
ATTGGAGGTTTTCAAATGAATGTCTGCATCCTGTACAATAACTGCACACACATCACAACATAGCTTAGATGTGCAGCAGCACTGTGCCTCAGTAATGCACCATGTCATCTTTTCTAATCTGGGATTGACTAATCCTTTGACGCTCCTTATCCAGGCAGGCAGGCAGGCAGGCAGGCAGAGAGAGGGCGAGACAAACACCTGCTGACTGGAGAAGTCCACTGTTCACTATGGCTGGTTCATGTTGACCCTGCTGCCCATTTGGCTGCAGGGTGGTGGTCTCTGCGGACCATGTGCACCACCATCATGTTCCTCTCCACTCTGGCTCTTGTACTGCGCCAGCATTTCACCAGCCGAGCCAAAACGTAAGTTTTGTTTATCTTTTTAAACTTCATCTGCACAGCAGAAGGTTTTCTTAGTTATCCATGCCCCTTTTAGGTACTTCAAAAGGAAATTCATATATTACATTTATGTTTATTTTTAACTTGGCTGCCTGAAAATACTGTAAATTAAAACTTTGAATTCAGTACGGACTCTGAAACAGAGTCCTTGTATGTGTGTGTGTGTGTGTGTGTGTGTGTGTGTGTGTGTGTAATCACATCATGAAAACCTCACTGTCTATTACTATAAACCTCCTAAATCTCAAGTATTATTTGACGATATGACCTCTTTCCTTGTCTTTAATTTGATTTAGGAAACAAATGGTTTATAATAAAAATTCTAAAGCCTAACCATTTCAGTAAAAATATCACACATGCAATTATCACCAAACTTTGGCCTTTATGTGAGCCATCCCAGCTTTAATGAGCGCCCTTAGGCCAGCACAGTGTACACATGCTCCAACTAATTATGACTAACATAATACATGGTTGACATTAATCTTGTTTAATTCAGCAGTAATCCAAACTTTACAACTAGTTAAATCTGTTCACTTTCTATGAACCCAACACAGACAAAAGCTTGTTCAACACATCTTTTCTGTCATCATCTGTATTGAGGCATAATTATGTGATGCTGAAAACATTAATTCACCCTGTGTCTGGTCCAGTTTTACTGCTCAGGAGGTTCAGATTGAAATCTCTTTCATTAAATACTGTGAAATAGCTTTGCTTTCCTTTGGTGCTCTGGATGTGTCCTAATATTTGAGAATAAATTACTTTAGATGTTATCATCTTCAGGGTGTCAGATATTGATCTATCCACACAATTATGCATAATGAGGTATGGCGCCTCAGTTGGAAATCCATGTCTAATGCCAGAGCATGACAAGTAGAGACCACTGCATGAGTCATTTTCTGAGAAGCTTTCTTGCCTTCAGATGCTCAACCCCGGGCAGCGTCTGTCGTTGGATCTTTAGCTCATTACAACGTTGAACATCCGCGGACGAACAAAGTAATCATGTGGTGTGAGTAACACCATGGTTTGGGGCCTGAATTGATTCCAAGGTGACAGTGTGCTGGGAAACGAGTGCTGATAACTGTGAAATGTTTTTGTCTGTCTCGGTTAGTCAGCCTCATACTGACTGATTTGTCACAAAAGGGAATCTCCAAGAGCTGGATGCTATTTTGAGTTGGTAAATACTGATTGCAAATGCCAAGATTATTATGTTGAGAACAGCAACATAGTTCAAAAGCTGATGTAGGGTTATGAAGGGTTGTATTTGCATAAATGTCTGAAAAAAAACAAACTCATAACATGACAGATGTTCAGGTTGGCTCCATGACTATAAAGTTTACAATGACATTGTGATTGGACGTGGCATAAATATGACATTTCAGAGGAAATTCAAGATAGGAATATGATACTGAATATAAGTGGAAGACTGAGCAAACTGTATGTGATAGATGCAGGCAGAACTTTCCTCAACAAATATGTTTTCTTACAAAATACCACAGATCTAAACCGATCATTTTCACAATCATGCAGGTACATCCAGTAATAATCATCTATTTGTTTTGGCATTCAACTAAACAGAGAACAGATAATTGTATTGTCGTCATCTACTGAAAGACTCAACAGACATGCAGAGAGAAAGGAAAAAGGAAAAGGATTTGTTGTTTTGTTTTTTTTTATCAGAAAACAGTATTAAAGGTCAGTAATGAAATAACCTCTCTTTCCATGCTCAGCTCATAGTGCCTAATTAAATTAATTACACTTATATACTATTTTGCACCAACTAGATGTACGTTGAGGAAACACATTACCGTCCAGACATAATGTCAACACGTGGACTCATTTTCACATTAAAGAAAATTCAGCCTCAGCTATAAATCTACTTTGTCTTTTCTGTAAATGTTAACACACTAATGTGCATAGCATCCCTGTAGAGTCTAAATCTGATAATACTCTGTTGGATAGACCTGAGAAATGTCAAAATTTTATATTTATCTTCCTTAAACATCTGCTGGTGGCACCGAAAACACGATTAAAGCTCATGAGTTTTTGAGTTTTTATTGTATTTTTAAACTTTTGACAAAGCAGCTTATTCCTTAGCTTTGTCCAAAAGTGAAGGTCTATTTACTGAATGATTTAATCTATCATAACAAAAATAAAATCTGTTTATCATTAATTTATGGAACATAAAGACATAACTCACCTAGACATGTTTTATTTGGATGTGAGGTAACATGTGATTCTATCATCATACTTTCAGCCCTGTGAGGCACAAACACACAAAACATTATTGTTAGTGTGCTAACATGATGGCAATTACAGTTCTCTGGTGATGTTTGGCTGGTATGATCATAATGCATGTTCGGTGTATTATGATTCATCCTCTGGGAACATTGAATGTCTTTATAAAATTGTACGGAACTTATATCTCTGTCTGGGGAAAAAAGGTGGATGAACAGCTACAATAAAAATCTAAAATTAGGTTGTTATTGCTCCCTGGTGATGTTGCTGAGACAATATTTTTATACTACTCTAAACAGATATTTGGCATTTCTGCTACAGAATTCATTGTAAGCTATCATCCGACATATATCAGCTGAAAAACCACCTTGGCTAATGTGACAAAATAAAATAAAATTAAATGTTAAAATATTTGAGATTATACTGTTACAAGTTCTATTTAAAATTCAGGAAGTTTCTGCATTGTAGCTGCTAAGACACTTGAAATGTTCACGTTAAAACCCACTTTGTAAAATGTTCAGCAGCACATATAGAAAATGAACTTTTTACACCTATCTTGATAGGATTAAAAGACATCATCAAGGAATCAAATTTGCTTTGTGTGCACTCACTAATTGTACCAACCAACTACATCTTACTACAAACTGCAGTAACAACATAACTGCTGGTTCAGAAAGTGATCACGCAGAATAAACCACTGCCAAACAGATTCATTTTGCATTTGCACTTAAAAGACTTTGTTAAAGCAATACTTCAACAAAGTCTCTCTCTCTCTCTCTCTCTCTCTCTCTCTCTCTCTCTCTCACATACACACACACACACACACACACTCACACACATAGTGTGACTCATAAGCCTACTCTCTCTCTTTGGATTACTGATCCCGACTTTCTATGGTAATTGTTATCCTAACATCATTACTCCACTTATCACCCTCAAAAATGTTTCTCATCATGATCTCCCTCATTTAATTTATTATGATCCTAAAGTACATTTCTAACCACTTCCCACTCTGCTGACCTCTTACTCACCTCCATCACTTCCTCCTCTCAGTTTTCCAAAAGACTCTGGGGAGAACGAGGCGTCCCGTGTGCAGAGCAGCAGAGATGCTGAAAAGTGAGACCCAGTCTGTTACCAGGCGTCCACCTCAGGTATACAATAGTAGAGATTCAGTTTAATTCTCCCACAGATCACTGCTTCTGTTTTCTGCTTTTCTGACAAAGGGTCAGCATGTCAGAGTCCACCTTATGATCAACAGTTTGTGGAAAAAGTGACTCTCTTTCAATCAGAGGGCAATCCTTTGCTTGAAATGCTTCGCTCTTTTCACAAAACACTGAACCATTTTGATTGTGTAATGTCACCAGAACCACCAAGTGCACCTCAGACTTTATCTGGTAGCTGTATTAGGTCTGCTGTTGCTCAATTTTTTTGACTCAAAAACTGAAAAAGACCAAGGCAGGTGCATTAGAAACTTTTTATGTAATGATAAAACTAGTAAAACTAGTAACAGCTGTGTTTCCTTACTACCTTAAAGACAGAAAATTGATGAGTTAAGGCTTTTAAAATCTGGGCCAAATAATACAATCATCATCTCACTGGTCATTACAGTGCAATGGTTAGATAGATTGATTTCACTTATAAGCCAAGGTGTTAAGAGAATATAATTTTGTTCAGTTCTTTTACAGTTACAACCATGATTGTTGGTCTAAAATGATTTAGCACAAACAAGTATCCATCGTGAAGGACAAGAGGTCCAGATACTAGGATAAGGACAGATCAGGGATAAAGATTTGCTCAAAGGTGGGGACACAATGAAGGGGAGGGAGCATGTGTTAAGATTTCTGGAAGCAACTGGACTAATTAACCTACCAGCTTGTAATGGATGACTAAAGTCAGAGCGACGCAGTAATACAACATGATGCCAAGTGCTGTAGAACCTTTAAAGGACAAGAGGAAAAAAGAAGGAGCAGTGTTTCCTTTGTCAATAGATTTGTCATCTGTTCAGATCCTTTGACTGATGTTGCCATGACGAACACACCTCTGTTCACACAAACCTCTTTAGGTGGATTACTTCATCCCCATATCCCTAGATAAATCCTAAATTTTAGGGCGAAGACTTGGTTCAAGGTGAGGGTTAATGTTTACGATTCTGCAGGTAGTGGTTCAGGTTAGAATGAGGGACGATTTGGAGATAAAAGGTGGAAACGTCACAGCGTGTGTATCTGTACATGTGTTACAGTTATGTGTCTAATGTGGAGATTTTAACCTGTAAAGTCAGCAAAGAATCTTTGGCTGATGTAGACTATAAATAAACTAAAGGGGAAGTTGTCCACCCACATTTCACGTTTCTGTAACATTTTCTAGGATTTACATAAAACATCTAAAATATTTTGATATGACTTCAATAAAATCAGAGTCTAAACTCTAATAACAATTGCAGCTGAAAGGATAAAGCTGCAATAACACTGCTGCCCCATTTAATCATAATGTGTTTGATGTCTCCACAGATGTGTAGGCAGCCTCCAGCTGGGAACTGCATTTAAAGATCAGACTCAATAGGAATATGTTCACCAGGTGAGACCTGCATTATTCTGACTGCTGCATGTAGCCAAACCTACACTCTGGGATCCTGTAATGTTTATAACACAATGACACAGTTTCCACTGATCAGAAACACTGCAGTAAACATCAGTGACATATAGATTCTGAGATGGGCATTTTGTCAGCTTTCAGACTGATAATAGGACTGTAGTGCAGCAACATCATCTATATCTTTCGAGCAGAATGATTTTGATCCTGCGCACCGTTACTACCCACAGTTCAGCTTTTTGCTGAAATGTATCAGTTACTAGAGTTGAATTACATTGCAGGAAACTGTGTTGGATACTTGAGGGGGCAGACGTGGTTAGTGCAGTGACCCAGGGCACCTGCTTGGTGGAGGGGACATCATGGCTAGGAGGGGAGACAGTCGGGCTACTGATGCATGTTTGCCAGAGCACTGGAGGGATGTCTGCACACAGTGTCCTGAACATTTCGGGATCTTGTTTTCTAGGAATAGTCCTTCTCATAGCTTTTGTACATTTAAGTGTGAACAGACTGAACACGTTGTTTTTTCCTGGTTCAGTCAATACTAAGTCATTTAGACAGTCTGTTATGTAGGCTATTCTATGTACAGTGCCTCTGGGTATTGTCCAGAGGATCAATCATTGGCAGTTCTCCTTTATTTATCTCTTAACTGTACTGGGGCTCTTGTGTAACAGCTCTCTTGAGTCTTTGTATGTTTTTACAAAAATAAAATTCATACATGATTGAGTCCCATTGTTCTGGGTGAATAAAATGTCATCTTTAGAAGCACTATATAATACACTGAGCTTGCTCATACTACATATTCTTTTATATATCTATTTGATGGTTCCATGTGTGAAAATGTATAATTACAGTTCATGTGTTTTTACTCAACATGAACACATTCAGTTAATAATCTATATATATAAAACAGCTCTTTAACATTTTAGGACAGGGTTAATATTAAAAACATTAAAGTATCTCTTCATTTATGTATTAATTTTCTTACTTAATACAAATGAGTCCCTTTTATGAAAGGAGTGGAATAAAATAATTTTTGACCTTATCACCTGTGCATTTTATACAGGCCTATAGATCTGTCCAAGAACTGGAAAATGTGTCTTCTGGACCTTACTCTCTGTCTCTTTTAAAGAAAATATCTTTGTCTTATTGTAAATCTGCAGCCCATTTATGTATTGTATTGTCGTGTTTTCTTAAACCGCTGTGCCTGTCAGGCGCAAGGAGAATGACAACAAGAAAAACAAAAATGCTTGGGATACTAGACATGAAGATGATGATGACAGGCACAGTGATTCTGGCGGCCGACCAGGAGACTGGACAGATGGGCACGGACGCTCTGGAGACTGACCAGGGGGGCAAAACATGCTTGCGAGTCCCCTCTGACGGCCAGGCTGGAGTGCGATGGTGCGAGCAGACTGCCCACTGGAGGACAGGAACCAAAGGGAGGTGGACCACCTACTGGAGAACAGGCCCAGGACAGGGGCAGACCACCAACTGGAGATCAAGACGAGGAGGAAAACAGACCATAGACCAGATACCAGAAGCAGGAGGGAGGCAGACCACTGACCGGAGATCAGAGACTGTGATGGGCCAAAGTCGGAGGACTGCTAACTGGAGACCTGGAGGGAGGCAGTCCCCCAGCTGAAGACCTGGGACAGAGGTGAGCTGGGCTGCCCACCACAGGTCAGGGGCTGAGGTGGACTGGACTGCCAGCTGGATACTGGAGGCTGAAGCCGGGAATGCTCCTGGCTGGGCACTAGAGGCAGGAGTTGGACTAACCACTGGCTGGACACTGAAGACAGGAGCCAGACACACTGCTGGCTGGATGCTGGAAACAGGGGTGGATGCGTCCCCAGATTGGGCTGCTGAGCATTAGGTTGGTGACAGGAAACCCCAGACTGTGGCACATCAGAACTGGGGGTTGCCGAGGATCAGCGTCTTCATCTCTTACATCTCCTCCCAGGTGCTCTGACCAGCTACCTCTGAGCTGGGTGCTGACCCCTGGCACCAAGAGAGGAATGGTGTCCCCCAGACCACCAACGGAGAGACAGGAGTGGCGTTCAGAGGAAACTCGGTCACAGGGTGCTAAGGTCCAGCCATGATTGGGGCTGCAGTGCAGAGGGGACAGGTGGTGGCTGCAGCCCAGCAGTAAAGGGGTGTGGAAGGGGCCAAAGAAGCCAGCAAGAGAAGGGCACAGCCAGAGAGGGGACAGCAGGCGGCTGTGGGTTAGCATGTTGAGTTCCACTTGACTGAAGTGCAGCAAGCTGGAAATCCAAGCTCTGGATTAGGTCCTTGCATTCTGCAGGCAGGGACCCAAGCAACCATGGTGTTTCCATGATCCAGGTGTATGCCAGGCGGCAGGCAGCTGCGCCGTGGTCTGGGCCAAACTCCTCCCAACACTGTGCAACCAGACATCTTAGGTTGGAACCCAGCTTGTACAGGTCCTGTTTAAAAGGAGGGTCTGGTAGGTCCATTTTGGTTGGTTCCTTCTGTCAGGTTTTCAGTAACTGGACCCAAAAATACAGACTCGCCATGGAAACAATTAAGGTGAAACAAAAATATGTTATTAAACTTATAGAAAAACCACCGGAACATGCAGGGGAAAACACAGCAACACGACATGGACTCACGGCAACAACACAGACGAGGACAATGGGAAAACACTGAGATTAAATACACAAGGAAACAAGACAGAAGTGAGAAACATGAGGTGATCACAGGCGGGAGCACATGGGAAGACAGGACACTGAACTTCAAAATAAAACAGGAACTCAGCAGGGAACGAAAGACAGACCATGACAGTGCCTTAGCAACAAGTGAACTAGATGTCTCTTAGAAATGCACTAAGGGGGGTACCACAGCTTATCTGGTTGGTTGAAGGCTCAACAGCCCCTGAGCCTTTTTAATATTTCATCAACCAAAATGTGAAACCGCTCTGTTCAGAAGTGGGTCTGCTATGATCAAAAACGAGCCAGTTCCACTTTCCATCTTGTCTCTCGAAATGATGAAATATTTCATTATCAATCTGTCACTTTCCCATTATCCCTTCTGCTCCCACCCTCCCTCTCTCACTCTCCTCTCCACAGATGTGGGTTGCAGATGTGGGTCCATGGCCAGACAGCTGGTGAGTAGATCACAGCAGGCATAGACCACAGAAGCCATTTTGTTGTTGACGGTCGTGGTTAATAAAGTAATATTATCAGTTCCTGCTTACAGTTTACACAGCTTGTGATGTTTGAAGTATTTAGGTCTATCTGTATTATGTGTGGTTTGTAGAGAGTATCACCATTTTCACATCCAGCAGAGCAAAACTGATGCACAGTGAAGTTCTTTTTTAATTCAGCAAAACAACTGGCAGCCCACAGCTCTCTGATTATATAATGTCAAAATCCTGTCACAATTGAATGATGAAGCACTATTGGCTCAGGCAGAACAAATACAACACGGTTTTCTTGGAAACAGTAGAGTTTAGTCTTCATGTGTTACTGTTATTTTCTGCTTATTATTTTTCACCTTCATTTATGCCACACTGCTTTTTGTTTGCTGTGTTCGGTGTGTATTTGACCAGTTATTTCATTAGCCAATAAGAGGTCAGCCTCATCCATTGGATTTGTTTACCTGACTGGCTGTTTACCTGTGTATGAGGTATTTAAGACCCTGCCACTGACCACCATATCTGAGGCATGCATCCTGAGACCTCTGCTTGTTTTTGTGTTAAACTGGAAAATATCCCACAGCTTAGCTGCCATCTGTAACAGTTTGTTGTTTCCAGTGTCAGTTATAAAATCATCATTTCATCAGGAGGAACCTAACAATTGTAAACTCAGTGTTTTTGGATTTGACTAATTTACCTGTTCTTGTTCCCAGAATGCATCTCTGAGGAAATACCCACACAATGTAGGTGGAAACCATCCACTGTGTCGTCCAGCACCTTCTACAAACCACAGCTGGTCTCTCTCCAGATGTTCAGCTATTCAACTATTTGACAGCAGAACTAAAACTAATTATATACTTTTATTTAAATCAAAAAGTCAGTTTGTCTTTGTACTATTAATTGTCTTAAATGTTTATAGCAAATAGGGATGTCACCAAGATTTAGACACATATCCCAGCAGGCACTATATGTCAACATTACATCAGTGAGACGTTGACTATAATGACTTTTTGGTTGGAAATTAAAACTGTGTTTACATCAAGACTCATTGTTGGCAACTTGACATTGTGATGTTTAACAGAGGTTGGGTATGTATTGTATGTCAAAATGGCCATAACACATTGGAAAGAGGCTGGAGTTTGGTTGTTGTTACTGAACAATACCAAAAAAAAAAATACAATAAAATAAAAATCAAGCTCAGCTGTCAATTGGTATTACACACTGTCCTGATGTTTAAAAATTCATCCCCTGACTTCACAAACTGTATTTAAACAAATAAAGTCTTGTCATTGGCCCACTGCAAGCCTGCTGGGATGGCACTGTATGCTTTGTGTCATGAGCACCAAAACTGTAACAGATGTTTGAACCCAGTTTTCTCAGCAAACCTCACCTTTTCAGCCAGTCTTACAACAATCTCTGCTCCTAATTAAGTTGTTGTTTGTTCTTCAGGGGAGGAAAGTAACTGTTTAATTACTCAACCCTGCAGCCATTTCAGAAATTAAAAGTGTTCTCTCTGATGTTCACATTATGTCTTTATTTGAAGGGAAAACCACATCCACACTGTCAACAGCACAAGAGCATCACACACATAAAAACAAGCTACCGGGGTTGTTCTGTTGTATCATTTTTATTTCTTTTCAATCATGTTCACCAATTAAATGAGTATTATAATAGTCTTATACAGTAAGAACCTATGTGCAGGATCTCCACTACGAACTCTGTTTTCTATGTATCCATTTCCCTCGCACGAAATGAGATCTTGTTATTTCCTCCCTGATTACATTTATGATTGAATCCTTGTTGATATTAAGGTTGTTTTCCTGTTTGTTGTCAGGGGGACAACAGTGTGCATTCAATTTATGTTCCACTGGGACCACCAGGCTACAGAGTTATTTTTGAAAAGGGACCAAAAGCACCATTGTGACAGGAATGTGGCTTGGTGTTATGCATCTACTCTATTAAGAACTCTATTATCCTAGATGTTTCTATTTGTTATTGTGACAAACCCCTCTTTGCTCTTACCATAGGAACTAATGTGCCTAATACGTCCCCAGGAACATCGCCTCTGCCAAGCATGCACTTTGAATCCGCCTGTGTAATCAGGGCGGTATAGGACACGTGTATGCCGATAGTGGCGGCAGCACTTCCATATCTCACTGTTGCCTCCTGCCCTGATGAGCCTATCTGACTCAAATTACAAGGTGAAAGCGGGGCTTTTGTGTGCTTGCTAAAGCAGAGCAGCTTGGGTAATGAGTGTGGTCTTCCTGCACTCTCTGGCAAAGCATGGGAGTTAATCTAATGATGGGGGAGAGAGTCACGACTCATAATATCCTCAGAGGGAGAGAGAGAGAGAGAGAGAGAGAGAGAGAGAGAGAGAGAGAGACAGAAAGAGAGAGAGAG
>OMNW01035478.1:61409-81138 GCA_900303245.1 Selene dorsalis | reverse complement strand
TAATAATAATTAAAAAAAAAAAAAAAAAAAAAACAAGAAAAAAAAATGTAGTGTCAACCCAGAAAACCTAATGCGGGTCTTGCGGCTCTTATTTTGAAACGCCACCGGATATGGTGTGTTGCATTTCCTTCACACTGACACCGGTCCGAGCAGCAGAGTGTCAGTCGCAGTCTTGTGCGCTTCACTTTACTCGCATCATTCAGGCGGGTAGCAATGTAAGAGTGTCCCTGCGTCCCGGTCCGGCTTCCGCTCAGGATGGATCAGAGGAGAGCAGCACCGGACACTAACACCGGCAACAGCCCGGTTACACTATACGGGGAATTCACGTTCACTGGTAACCGAAAAGTGAGGTGCGCCGTGAGCCTGACTGAAAAGGAGCTCCTTATCCAGAGGCTCACGTCCGCACCTGTCGGTCGGAACAAGGTGGTGCTCAGCCTGAGGGACTGTGTTGGCTGCCGGGCGTACTACCGGGAGGATGACAACGCGGACCCGGCGGCGTACTTATCAATCTACTTCTATCCGCTCAAACGCCGATGGATGAGTTCCGGGGTGTCGCGGCAGAGAGTGGAGCACTGCTTTCGACTCACCGCGCTCCAGGACCCGCGCGCCAACCTGGAGGAGGCAGAGAAGTGGGCTCGCGCTGTCCGAGAACGCGCTGGCCGGCAACAGTATCTAAGAGACGGTGAGTTTTCATGAGCAACGGGAGGCAAAGTTTACTGTCCCTGAACACAGGTGTGATGTGATGAGAGAACAACCTTCACGTCTTCATGATGATGATAAAAACAGTTTTCTGGACATAGAACGTGACACGACTGAGCACGTGTCATCACATCTGTTCACACAGTGTGAACGTGAAAAAGAAACAAATATTTGGCTGTTTAAGATCATTTCAGGGGGGAATGAACTGCTGTAGTACCGAGCTGTTTTATCAACTCTCTGTACAGTATTGATTAATAATTATTAGCTGATCACGAGAAAATTATACTTTCGGATTGGTTTATAACTTGCCCCAAAATTGGATATTCAGTTGATCCTTTAAGCCTCTATTAGCCTACTCCAGTGTTTGTTTTTTAATACTGATAAGCCTATTAATATCGTTGTCGATTATCTGTGGATCAACTTATTAATCATTTCAGTTGCTGTTTCATTACTGACTTAGGGAAATGACGTCACATCCCCCCTAAGTTTAAATAACTGTATTACAGAAAGAGACAGTAGGCTACAAATACTGCAGTCAAACTCCCTACAGGTGCCTCCTGTACAGACCTAAATGTGATTGTTACTACTCCTGCAGGAAAGGGGATGATACTACAACAGATCACATCTATTGAGTATTTCATGTTTCTGTCATCTCATTGCTTGAAAGTCTAATAGTAATGAAAAGGACAAGTGATTTCACCTTAGATCATTACAAGGTCATAATTCATCTAAGGAGAAGTTCCGTTTTTTGCAACCTGGACCTTATTTCTAGCATAAAATACGTTCATTTACTCACCCATACTATTTTGGTGTAACTTGGAATCCTTCAGGCGATATTTAGATCCATTTGAGATCCACGTATATCCATATAATGGGAGTCGTTGGGGCATCGAATGAATGAGCTGCGCTGCGCTGTGGTACCATACTAAATTATATTCAGGGGATCTGCATCCAAACCATTAGTCTAAATGAGGTCAGTGCTGCCTATCTGACCTCCCCATCAATTCTGGTTGGTGTGTCATTGGCTTGACTGGCGCACGGCAGTGACGTCCTCGAAGTCGAAGGTCAGTGAAAAGCCATGTAAAAAAGCTGGATGACAATAACAAGGCAACTCCGAACTGCCCCGTACTCTCAGGGAATAGTGCTGGTGATTGATAACAAAATATTGGTGAAGTGAACGAGTTTCGCGGCAGATAATGTCTTATTTAGAGGCTGCATCGACGATGCCCCAACAACTCCCATTATATGGATATACGCAGATCTCGAATGGATCTAAATATTGTCCGAATGACTCCAAGTTACACCAAAGTTGTTCGGGTGAGTAAATGAACATATTTTATGCTAGAAATAAGGTTCAGGTTGCAAAAAACGAAACTTCTCCTTTAACTTTAGTTTGTGTAAGTCAGATGATTTAGCTACATGTCAGCCACGTCACTTAACCTATGTCATTTAGTAATTCCATCTATAAAGGTTGGGATGGTGATATTTTGCAGTCAATTCTCATGCAAATATTTCATGAAGTTAATTTTACCTAATTACTATTTAAATAACTAATATTATCACTTGCTTTTCTCTGTGCAGAACTAGTCTCTTGTCACAGTATCAACTGTGCCTTTGCTGGAGGCTTATTGTTACATTACCTACCTCTACTGTTATACTACTGAAATAAATAAAACAGCAGGACTGGTCTGATATCCACTCACATTTTTTATTCATCCCCTATTTAACCAGGGGGTCTCTTGAGATATATTATCTCATATTAATAAGAACATACATCATTAATTTGCAATATCTGAGATCTCAGAGGCATTGAATAAATTAAAGTTAACCACTGTAAGGAATTGAATTTCTTATTTTTGAATGTAATGTTCTATGGATATCAAGGCAGTGTTTCCAGATTAAGTTTATCCTAACTCTAGGGTACAGAACAAGACACTGCATTACAGCAGGTTCTCAGTGGATTCTGAGGACCCTGAAGATAATCCATCTAGATGATCTGGCCTACTAGCTGTGAGAGAAAGGAGAAAGAATTTCACTAAAGTAAACAGTAGTTTACCAAGATGATTAAAGATGATTTAAAGATGAAAAAGGTACATATTTGGTCCAGTCTATTCAGTTATTTTATATAAATTAGACTAGAGTGATTACATCTTTTTCCAACATTCATGAGAAAGGCAAGAGGACGATTTGCTGCGAAGTGAAAGCATTTCTTCAAATTTTTACAAAAATTATCAGTGTGAGTATGGAAAAAAATATTTATCATCCAGACAGATGTGCATAGTTTCTGGGTGAAGTCACAAAGTTGTTTTTTGTGTATTTTAAGGTGAAGTTTCAACTCGGGGTGTGTAAATCAGTAACATCCTGATTTAAACAAGGAGGGACTATATACATACCTGTGTACAGTGAACACAGACACGTGAATGACCTGAGGTAGTATTCCTGCTTCTCAGTTCATATCACATCAAGAGGTATGTGCTGTATAGGGCTGTATCCCTGTCTCTTATCAGCTCTGCTTTGTCACAGGATATTTTATCTTTTCACACGCTGCTTATATGAATAAAACAATAGGACTGGACTCTGTGGAGAGTCACATTTCAGTAATTCCAGTCTGGAAATAAACCCTGTTAGCATACAAGACACCTGAGAAACATGGGACAGTATTACTGCTATTGAGTTCATGTAATGCTAAGGGGTACAACCACTCCACTGGGAAATGTCCTGTAACTGGAGGTTTCTAAAGATAAGTAATCTCATTATTTGTCGTCATCACTAAGATGTCCTGGCTGAATGAAAAAACCAAAACACAATTCTTTGCTTGACACAAACTTTCTCCCCCACACAGCCATGGCATCACTGGTACACTGTGACCCAGATAGCATTTCCTCATTTGCACAAAATTATTTTTAACAAGAGAAAATATGCTGTGATTCTATCCACCCTGTCATTGTCAGAAGAAGAAACAGCAGACTTTTAGTAATCCTAGATAGTATTATCTACTTTAAAACATATTGTGATTCAGCTGCCTGGAGCTTAACCTGAGACAATGAACAAATACGTTTCCTACAAGAACTCAGGTGTCTCCATGGCTTTACCTGTTCTGTAGTCAGGAATGTAGTGTAAACTGGGCTTAGACTATGGCGGTTTTGATCCAACATAAGGCCATTTCACCCCTCCAACATTTAGAGAAGTCTGCTCCTGCTCCTTGGTCAGTAGCAATACTCATCCCAGATTACAGTTCACAGACAGCTGAGTCCAGACCTGAGGAGTTAGCCCCTGAGGAGTTAGTGTTTGTTTTGTTTCTCCAATACAGAGGTTTCTAATAGGTGGCACCCTCACAGAGCTCAAATACCTTTTAGACTAGCCAGTCTAGTCTACACGAACTGATGAAGCCACTTGGATAAGGGGCGAAACTTCTTCAAAGACAAAACTAAGTCCAGTTGACCTGATTCAGTTGCCTAGAGATGCCTTTGACCTGGACAAATGAGAATTCACACAGACCTGTCTTCAGTAAGTTACTCATTATGCCAGAGGCCTTGGGAACCACACTAAATTATGTTCAGGGGATCTGCATCCAAACCATTAGTCTAAATGAGGTCAGTGCTGCCAATCTGACCTCCCCATCAATACTGGTTGGTGTGTCATTGGCTTGACTTCCGGTTTACTCACAGAATTATTCAGAGAGCCTCAATTTTCTCCAGATCCATTTACCTCTGACAGGTTGAGGCCTTCTGAGTGATGACAGTGTCCAGGTCTCAACAGTGCCTGAATGAAAACACAATCACAGTCTCTTATTCCTGAAGATATATTCCTAAAATGTATAAGAGACCAGTACTATCCTTCTAATTGTTCCTTAAATATTTGGTGGCCAAAAACAGGTGTCAGCCATGTTGGCACATGCTGAGGTTGCCTAGTGTTGCTCCTCTGCTCTAATTAATAATAATGTCAAGCTGTAAGATAAAGGGCTTGACTTAACTCCTCTGTTGATAGCATCAGTCCTAGTTTGCATGATAATGATCATTTATCCAAGCATCTGTTGTGGCTATATTAAACAGGCTGTCAGTTGGACTCATGGTCTGCTAGTGCAAAGCATGGGAACAGTTTTTATCCATCCTATACATACTTGATGTGTATCCTTGAGTTATTGGGCTATTGATTTTATATCGTCAGCGATGTGAAAATGGTTCGCATTTTGTGGTCAGCTGTCTGTTCTGGCTCTGATGTTTTAGGTGTGCTTGTGTGAAACCGAAGACATAACATGACCCGAGGCTACACTTCAACCTTTAGTGTCTTGGCCGGTCGGTTATCTGTGTGATCTTCCTTATGTGTCACAGCTCTCACTCAGGTTCCCCTTACATTTCATCCCTCCTCTGATAATTACAATTGACAATTCAGATGCATGGTCAAGTATTTCCTAAATAGTATTGATCTGAGGCCGTCAATTAATGGATTCAGTGCCGCTGTGGACATATCATTATCATGAGGGATGAGGTGAAAGTTGCAAGTACTGATTAAATCAATCACTCTCTGGGTTGTCATCTGGCTTGAGCACTTGGCTGCCACTCCCCAGTGACAGTATGTTGAAGCACATTACCTGCTAATGAGAATCAATGACTTGTGGTTATCTAGAACATCAGATTAGTGTTTCACTTTGTTAGAAAGTGTATCTGGGTCAAGTGCAGTAACATTTTCATGTGTAGCCTACGTGATATTACCATTCTGATGAGTATCCACTGTGACATTTTGAGTAAATTCGGGGCTGTCTAATAGGTTAATGAATTCAGCAGCAGTATGAGCAGTATCAGTACAACTACGAATTTGAATGACCAGGCCCCCTTTTTTAATCATTCTGTAACCAGTGTTAGCCTGAGTTGACTTTAGGAGGAACCAGCTTTCGGTCTGCATAGCATTACTATGTGTTAACACAGGGTCTTATAAAACACATTATATAAAATATTAAACACAATCCAGTTTCCTCTATTGTTGTGTCTATTTGAATGGTAAGTTATATCGTACCAAAGCCACATCTACATCAAGCCACACATGACAAACAATTATTTCAAACCAAGGTTTTCTCAGTCACCACAGCACTCATTGCTGCTGTTTGCTTTTAGTCAGTGGGCACTAAGTATAAAATTGGTTTTGGCCTAATTGAGTGAAATCATGCTGATTGGCTTTTATGGTGACACTGGTCTGAAGTGGAGTTTTTTTTTCAAGCAGGGCTCCTATTTCCCACCAGACACAGTGTAAATGGCAGATTCTGGGAGGAGAGACTGGTCCGTGCACCATCTCTCTTCCATGACATTGCTGGCTCCATGGCAGTCTTGCTGCATATTTTAAACACAGAAAGCTGGAAGCATGTTGTATAATAACAACAGTGTTGTTGTTGTTGTCGTTGTTTTTAAATCTAAATAGCAATGATATTAATATCTTTTATATCTATCTCACATGCTTTTCAAAGCACCCAAGGACACCCAAGTACAAATCGAATAAAACATATAGAACATAAATCAATAAGAAAAGCAACAGCAATGACTGAATGAATGAATACAATGTGTTGTGATTTTGAGGGAGAACAGTCCAGACTAGAGGTTATGGACAGCTGCACTCTGACTCCTGTCACCCATAGTGCTGAGCCTGGAGAGTGAAGAGTAGATATCAGAGGAGGGTAGCAACTGAGTAGGTTAAAAGGGATGAAGAAGATTGGATAGGAAGGGAAGCGCTGAGCCACAGAGAGATTTGTAAATGAGAAGTACTTTAAAATGAATGCAATATACATCTGGGAGCCAGTCAAGTGCTGAAGGGTGGGGGGTGATGAGCTTCCAGAAGTGACAGAGCTCCTGCAGCAGATTTCTAGATAAACTGAAGTCGATTTAACCCATGAGTAGAAACACCAGAGACAGTAGCATTACATTGGTCAAATTGGATGGTAATGAAGACATGGGTGAGAGTCGCTGCAACAGATTGGGTAAGAGGACACAATCTGGAATCATGAGGCAAGTTTTGGTTTTCTGAGCATTGGACAAGAATATGGTTTAAAGAGGCTGTCAGGTTGGATGATGTCAACATGTCGTTGGGTTTGGTGTGAATTCATGGTTGTGTGTCGTCAGTATAGCAGTAGAAGTTGAGGCCATGTTGTTGCACTATGTGTCAAAGAGTGAGAATATAAGGTCCAGTCCCAATGTTCACCCACAGATTCAGACTTTGTGACATGTTCCTGGTAAGTCCGTTAGGGTTCAGGGATGTTCTACTATCAAACCATCAAATCAGAAGGCAGACATTTTAAGTGTATCTAGTCAGCTGTAGTAACTTTGGACGGCCAGAGACCATTTGTCCTGACATTCATGAGAATTATCAGTGTCCAGCCTACTGTTCCTATGCTAGCATGCAAGGCTTGCAGGTCTGAGCTTCTTACTCCCTGTGGTAGCAACTTTGTTGCATAACAATAACAAATATTGTAAACTGTAATCATTATTGTATATCTCACCACAATAAGATTAAATCAGTCGGGGTTCAGAGGCGGGAGGGAATTGGGCCCTTGTGTACCCGGCCTGGTCCATCAGGTTAATGGCTGAGTTCCAGTCCGGTCTCTTACAGACCATAGACTGTACATGACTTAGGCTCATTCACGTCAAGTGTGTGAGTGTCCCATTGTCACGTCATCAAGTCAGTCCGTCATCCCCTCATCGTCAGTCAGCATCGATGCTGACTTTGCTTAAGGAAATTACCCACAGTTCATAGCCATGTAAAGTCAAATACAGGAGATGTTGTCGGAAGCGCTGGAACAGATCCGATCCCGGTACCTGTTCTTCTCTCAATCCCGATCCCGGGTCTGGTCCCGGCCTCGGCCCCGGTCCCGGTCCCGGTTCTGGTCCCGGTTCCGGTTCGGGTCCCGGTGCCGGTTCTGGTCCCGGTTCCGGTTCTGGTCCCGGTCCCGGTCCCGGTTTTATTTCATTTTTCATCTCTCTTTCTCATAATTAACCAAACACCAATTGTTGAGCAGATCACACTTCACATGTGCACACCATTGTAGGCATGAACATACTCCAGTACACATAGCAAGACTATACAGTTTGAATCTGTACACAAGAGGACAATGCTTTTCATATTATTAGGAGGGCTTTTTGAGATCATCATATGAACATGTCCGTCTAACCCATTGGGTTTAAGATGTTTCATCATGACCATTCACCTCCCTATGTCTGCATAATTTGACCTCCACATTGATCTCAATGCATATTCTTGAATTCTGGTGATTTCACAGGTATCAGAAACAGAATGGGCACCCTAAAGTTGGTGGGAAATGACACCTTAAGTGTTTCTCTACTGTGTTGTTTCCAACATTAGGCATTTTTGAATATTATTGGCGGCCATCTTGGATTTGACCTCTCCTGGGCCTCAGAGGTCAAATCTGACTTCCCTCCACATCTGAAAATTAAACTCATGGTATAAATTAAGTATGGTAGAAGTTTCATGTTTCTTTCAAAAAGTGCACAATTTTCATGGTTATCCACTGTAATTGTACACTGTATATCTGCATTGTATGAAAGCTTTTCAAACATACCTTTGCTTCAAAATGTCCTCAAACCTAAACACCCAAATGTAATGAACAACAATGATGTATTTTTGTGGTTTTCAACCCTCTAATAGAATATTGCACCTACAGTGCCATGTTCATGGACATGGTTGTCATGGTAAGCATAATAAACATCCCACTGTACTGGCATACGTATTGTTACTGTGGTTTCTAAACTGCACGATTTTCACCATGGCTACTAAACTGCCATTGCTACATTAGATTTAGGCACAAAACAACTTGGTTGAATCAGAAAAATATAATGATATTGGTTAAAATAACCAACTTTGTTAAAATGGTAGCTATGATAACAACATGATTGCAATGATGATTTCATAGTTTAAGACTCCAGCATGACAAAAGCAACTTAAGGTTGGAAGAGTACACTACTGCTCATTATGAAAAAGGCAATGCTCCAAATGTTGTGTCAGAGACCACTCTGAGTTGAGTAATAGTAAGCTTGACAAAATAACAAGAACCAAACCAATGTTATATCCTGCATAAGCAACAACTACTACAACTGTGAACGGTGATGTTTACCAGCTTTTATATGTATTTTTATGATGTTAATATGCAGTGCATTTAGCTATCTGATCAGGAGATTGCTGGACCATAAGCAGAAGAGGATGGATGGATGGATGGATGGATGGACAAACACTAATAAAGTGTAAGAATTAAATGATGCAGATAAGTTTGCTGCTAAGTCCATAAAATATTGTATGTACAACATACAGTGAATCTGAAAATGGCATCTGGCAGCCTGGAATGACATACTGCATTATTCTTTAGTAGTAATTACAGGGGTCTCCTGCAACACAAGAGACCTCTTGTCTCTTAAATATTAAAACTCATCATCTTGTCTGCATATCTATTTTAGGCATATTGAGATATCATTAACCTCATTATCATTAGGCTAATGTCTTCCTCAGAGTGCACCCTGCAGACATGCATGCATTATAAACAGCATATGTGGTAACTCAATCATTATGCTGCTGAGGTGGAGGACAATGCTAAAAGTGCTAAACATTTCTGTTCCTGTCAAAAGGAGGCACTATTTGATGTTTTTTTTCTTCATGATTTCTAACTCACATGGCAGTCTTCTTCAATGTCCAGGATAAAATGCAGTTGACATGCTGCAAATGCTACTATAAATTTGGTATTGCTCTATGTAGACCATTCCCCAACTCAGATGGAGGTTTGGTAGGTTAATGGGACACGATGTTTAATTCTCTCAGCAATCACATCAACAAATGTCAAGTGTCACAACTACAGAGAACAACCACAAAAGAAAATGTTCCATTCAACTCACCAATGGGCTGTAACGTTGCCTTTAATGGAAATGTCTGCGCATGTTACCAGGACCATCTGTGAGGAACACATGCATCGTTGTCTTCCAACTTAATGTTGCCATTATACATGATCATGCTGCATCTTTGTCTGCTCAGTCTCTTAGGTAATTGTTTTGCTGGAATTTTTGAAATGTAATCTTAGTCGTCCAAATTATTTCACACAGCAGATTCTGTATGTTTTTTATGCTTAGCAGGAACCTGTATTTGATGTACTGCAAAATCCTATCACACTGGTCACATGTTAACCTGATTTTGTAATTGTGTTTGTATTTCAGAAGTTATTGTCTCGGGTCATGAATGAATCTCTGGATCAGCATCTGAGGTGACAGTCGGACCAGGAGACAACATCACTCTCTACTGTGACTACAAATTATCAAATAGAAGATACAGAATAGTGTGGTTCAGGAACTGTTCTCACGAGTACCAGCCATCTCTTGCTCTGAAGCTGGCTCGCAATTCAGAAATTGATACCAATGTTCCCAATCATTTCCATCATCATTTTCAATTGGTGAGAAATGATTCCTCTGACTCCTATGACCTACTGATCGTGAACATCACTGAGTTCGATGAGGGTTTCTACTACTGTGGGGCTGCTGGGACCAGAATCAAAGGTTATAATATTAGCAATGTCACAACAAGGATCCAGCTTTGTAAGTACTCTGATCTAAGTTATTTTTATCTGTAAATTATCAATACAGTTAATTTAACTGTTTCACAAACTGATCATCATACGTCATAGCACAGTCCCCAATACAATACTGCCTGTACCCAGTACTGTATGTCATTAAAATTGTTATAAAATAGAACATGCCACTGAGATGTTAAAGCAGGGGCCAGAATATAAAAAGTGTGAAGAAATATTTACTTAGTTTTTCTCAAAATTTAATTCTTTCTTTCTCTCTGTCTGTCTTTCTTTCTGTCATTAACCTTATTCAAATGCAACTGTTATTAATCAGTGTATGTTTGTTTAAAATAATCAGTTACCACTTAACAGACCCTAATTTTATTTTAAAATACTGAAGACATGCAAAAAAAAAAGGAATGGCAGTTTGACAAGCTCTGAACTTTGTTTTTGATATAGACTCTGATCGACCTCATCTGTGTGAGACTCCACAAGACTGCGGTGCATGCTGGACACTGCTGTTCTCTCTGTGTCCAGCTGTTGCTGCTCTCTCCTCTGTCCTGTCTCTCTTGTTTTATCACCTTTGTCAGAGAAAAGGTATCTGCTGTGCACTAAACCCAGTCCTTCTTTTCTCAATTCAATGCTTTGCTGATGATTATCTTATCTTTTCTTTACATATTTTTGTTGAGATTAATTTGTTAATGTGTATATTTTTGCACTGTCTTATCTACAGAATTCATTTTTTTTATCAGATGTGAATGAAACTTCAGACAATTTCCTTTCCTTAAAGGTACTGTGTTTTGTGATATAAAGATACTCTGTTTATTTCTGCAGCTAAGGAACATCAAGCTGACGAGAACAGATCTGACAGCAGGAGGTCTATAGGCAGAGATAACCAGGTAATTTAAACTGATTTGATTTGATTTTTTATTTTTTCTATAAATCTTTCTCATATAAGACATTTTGACATTAGAAACAAAAAAACAAGTTGGAAATGGCTATGAACCTTGTCTCCTGATAGAGAACTAATCTAATGATGATTAACTTATCAATAATGGCCTTTGCTTTAACAAATATGACAAATCAAAATGTCTAGTGCAGTGAATGTTTTGTTTCTTGACGGTTTATCATAGCATATACCATAAAATTAAATCAGTACATGATTGATGCATCAAATGCCCAATGTTAATTTTTAGGATGAAAATGTGTGTTACGCTGCCCTGGAAGTCCATCACACATCAAAGAGACCACAGACAAGGAAAACACAAACTTCAGATTTCTGCACCTACTCTGCCATCAACATCAAGCCTTAACAATTTAATATTAGCAAACAGTATGATGAATAGTTGAGCGTAAGTCAAGTAAGGTCTGTGGTTAATACAAGCTCAAGACAAATGTGTTTTATTCTACCCTATACGATTTCCTTAAGCTTTTATCAAAAGGTTATTTTCTAACAAGTAGCTATATGAGACTGCAGCTACTTTAAACAGTGTCATACCATATACTAAAAAAAAGAAACAATCTGTTTACCAGTCGAGGGTCAGCATACTGAATATAGCTAGAAGTTGAAGGTGATGACACAAAAATCCCCTTATGTTCATTTATGTTGTTTGTTCAATATCCAGTTGTAGTAATCCATGAGCCTATGTACAAATCCCATCCCTGTGGCACTTTCTTCTGATGGGTATAAGTTTTACTTTTTTTTTTTTTTAGCAATTTTATACAAAGGTGAAGTAAATATGAATCTTTCAAAATGTTGATGTCCCTGCAAGCATTCGTTTATTATTACACTGACGTAGGCCAACAATAGCAAAAGTCTGCATCTCGAAATCTACAAACTATTACGTACGAATTGTCCATTCCTGATACCTGCTTATTTCTCCTCAACATCAAAGAGACAATTGGTGCAAACTTAAAAAAAATTGCACCAAGCTGTTGTTGAAGAGCTATTTTTAGAAGCATGCATTTGGGCTGCAATGGCACAGTAAGTACAACAGTGGGGCTAACCTCAACTACCATGTAGCAATATGTGAGGTTCACAGGAAAGCTGCAGAGCTCCGTCACTAAGATAAAGGTGTATGTGAGAGGCCTGTATATGTATCTGAGAGGTGTTGTTGCACCACTTGTGCAGAGTTTATCAGTGGAAAAGTGAACACATGCATAGACACACCACACCAAACCACAGATGACCCACAATTTCAGTGCACATACTAAGTGTGATTTGCTTGCCTGCTTGTTGTTTTAAGCAATGACAGTCAGTAGAGTCAGTCGGGACATAATAATCTTGCATCAGCTAATATTTGACTCCAAAGTAGGCCTTAAAACCTGGGATTAAAAATCATGCTACAATGTAGGCCTACTTTAAAGTTGAGTTGTGTGACTTTAGTAATTAAAATGTCTTAAAATGATTACACCTATGTTGTTTGTGTGTTTTTGATTGTTGTGTACCCATATTATCCCAAAGGTTTCCAGCAGCTCTCAAGCTTTCATTACAGTTTGTTTCATTTGGTCTCCTGTCAGTAATAGCATATCCTCTAAGTGTATGCTGGGATTGTGGTTGCCTGGTAGCTCAGTATTGATTTTTAGAAAGTTTTATACCACGAGCATTTTCTTTTTACACCTTGGTCATTTTCAGCTATTTATTTTAACCAAATGAAATTCAATCATCCAATGTCTGGTTCGTCAAAGCAGAAAAGATAAGCAAGGCAGGGCGTCAGCGACCATATGAGGAGGCTATAGTCCTCGCTGCTACCGGCCCCAGATCGAACCCCGCATCGGGCGGCCCTTTGCTGCATGTCATTCCCCCTCTCTCTGCCTCCCCATTTCCTGTCTCTCTCAACTGTACTATCAAATGAAGGCAAAAAGCCCAAAAATAATAAAAGAAAGAAAAGATAAGCAAGGCATCCTTTTCCTCTTTCTTTAAAGTAAAACTACTTAACCCTGTGTTTCTACTAGTTTTGATCCCCTGGTCCATGCTGCATGATTATGGAGATGAGGACACATCTGCTGAGGATCTGACTACTGCTAAAAATCTCTGAACATCTGGATCTTAAGCTATCAGAGAGACAATCAAAACAAAGATTAGCAGTGGTTTTTCAACCCTTTCCCGATGTCTTGTGTCTAATATCAGCAAAACACTGACTTAAAATTTGAAGCTGCTTTACTTAGTGTTTTTGCCAGTTATAAACATATTCTAATATTTCACCCAATTCTGTCTTTGCAATTGTTTTGACTGAGAGATCCCAAAGAAGCAATTACATGCTATACATTTAATATGACAATATGTTACCTGTACTTTTAGTCAGCACAAGGACAGAAATACACTAAGTTTGTGTGTGTGAAGAGTCACTTTCCCACACTGAGGTACATCATTTTTTTGCTCTCTGGTCCCTCTAGTGGACCATCCTACCACTGACACAAGGTCATCCTCACTGTCTACAACAGCTGCTAGTTGAATCCCTGTTTATCTTTCAGAAGACAGTGTGTTGGAGGACATACTGTATATCTGGAGTGAACTGAACTGTATAAACATGGTTTCATACCATCCCTGTATATAATAAATCTAAATAATTATACCCTGCAGATTACAAAAGCACTTCTATAGAAACAAGGAGTGAGCCCCCAGTTGAAAGTTATAGCATTCTGACTTCCAAAGAAATGTTGTCAATCTTGAAATCTAGACAGTCACCAACACCCCATCTGTAGGTGTATTCTTTCAGTTCCCTTGTTGAAATATAGTGTAATCAGTACATCAGTGCCCAGCACATCAAATAAGCAACCACAGAAAGAACATGTTCCATTCTACTGACCAATTGCAGCCTCCATTTCCTTTGGTAGAAAATTCTTTACAGAGTTGTACTAATACTCATAAAATATACTGTCATATAGTTTTTTATTCAGTGATTATCTACAGGAGAAATCAACCAATCACAATGATACATCTGAAAACGTTTTAAAAAGATATGCATGCAGTATTTAGATCCATCAAGCTGGCGGTGTTTCATTCTTTGACATTTACAGTGCTGTCAGCATGTGAATTGATAGCTATTCGTTGAGGTTATTTTTCCTCCAAGAAGTCACAGCACAATGCACAGTTACAAGAAAGTGCACCTCAACCGCACTGTGTAGCCCATGTGATCAGGCCCACAGGAAACCCACACTGACAAACAGCCCCTCATTAAGGCGGACTGAAGTTGCGCAGGACTGGGCAGCTGTGGGTGTGGGTGCATGACTGCTTACTGGAAAACTTATTTTGATGTGAGCACAAAGCATGTTTTAGCAGTTCACACAAAAGCAACATTGTATTGCATAAAACAGAATATGATATCCAAATTGTCAAACTACCTTAGCATTACATTAACCAGCTAAGGTGATTGTGTTAGCTTTTATTAATTATTGTCGTGCCAGCTTTACTTTGACAATGCAGATGGAATCTCTCCCTCTCTCTCTGGTTTGGGTCCTATGTAAATAAACACTGTTAACTTTAGCAATCTTTCACAAGTCACAAGGACTTTGTCAATAAAGCACAGAGATTAAAACTTGACAAAGATGAAACCATGGCGTCACACAGTGTTATACAGAAGCAGTGGAGACTGAAAGGAACACCACCTACCTCAGATAAAACAGTGGATTCTAAAAGACAGACATTGTGCCCAACCACTGTCAGTATGGATGACACAATACGAGGAGTTCAAACCTTTACAGAACATATCACCTCAGCAAACATCGACATCAGGTTCACATGGGTGGCATTAGAGACAATAGACTAGCTTTTGTAGACTGGGTAATACAATCAAAAAAGACTTAAGTTTATGGGAAACACACTGGCAACCATCAGTATTTACTTCACAGCTCCCATCACACGGAGAGCAAATAAGACTGTTATCAGACCCCTAGCTGGCCATTGAAGTGCCTCTAAAGCACTGAGACAAATGAAGATATCAAAAGAAGCTTTGAAAATTTGTGGCTATCCAAACTGTGCTTTTGTAAAAGCAGAAACAAAAATAAAGCACAACAAAATAGCCATTCAGAGAAACTCAAGAGGACTTTTAACACATATCTTATACCAACAAGTAAGTACATACACTGGGAAGGCAAGTTATTGCCAAGCAAGGGCACGGCTCAATACATTGGGAGCAGCTCCTCAGGCCAGTGTTGAGCAGTCCACTGAGGGAGAAGACTGTGTTATTCCTTTGAGGAAAAACAACATACCAAACTATTTTTGACCAATTAGACAAATGGTTTGAGAGAGGAGTAAAGCATCTCTCTTCAGGATTTCACTGTCTTTTGTAAAGTACTTGTGCTTGTACTTCTTTATTTTTCCCCTTGCACTTATCATATCACTTGCTATATTAATAGATGTTGTACTTAACACTTACACCAAGGTCTCCAGCCACACTGGAGCTTTAGTGATATCTCTCACTCATCAGTTCAGATGAAAGCATCTTTGTTTCAATGACACAATTGAGTAAATCTCATTAAACTGAATGACAACACATTTCTGACGCTCTCAAAGTTATTTAGATTTAGGTTGTGCACGCAAAAAGTCACTGAACTACAGTTCTGAGAAAATAGATCGGCTTCAGTCCAAACTCTGTGTCACAACTCTGCATCCTGTCAACTGCTGCATACAGTGGATGGGTGTGGTTGTGGGAGCTCATCCCAATTTAACAAATCATAATTTGTCTTAAATTAACAATATATTGCAAGTATATTTAACAACTTTTTGTGTTGACAGCATTTGGGGTTCAGGGTTAGGTTCATTTTAAAATGTGGATATACTTCAGTTTATTCACATTGTGATGCTAAAGGCAGCTAAAGGTGAAAAGATAGATTAAGCAGAAAACGGTTCATACTTCACTTACTTACCTTTCTTTTTCCTTTTTTAAGTTAAACTGGGGAGAGAAAGGATTTTGCAGCAAAGGGCCACAGGCTAGGTTGTGAGAAGGACCAAGCCCAACTACCACACACTCCATGAGGTGAGCCTCCTATAGTGCACCCTGAGATAGACTATCCTTCTTATTTTGTGTCTCACACAGCTCACTGCTTCTGTTTGGGATCCACAATAATTTAGCCTTCTTGAACTTAAGAACACAACATAACGGTCTTTTTTAAAGCCAGGTTTTTATGTGTTACTCCCTCACTCTGACATGAACAGTAGTACAAAGCCTTGTTTTCAGTTGCTCCTATTTGCCGTGTTAAAGTTACTGCATTGTGTGTTGATATTCAACGCTTTCTGCAACCATTTCAAATATTAAAGCCCTCTAGCATCTCAGTGGACAGAAACCATTTATTTCTTAACAGGGCTTTTATTGCTGTGCTGCAGTATGAGTAGTGTCTCATTTCTGGTTGGTGTTCTCTCTGTTGTTTACACTCATATAACAGGTTTATATCCAGTTTGTTAGAGAAGTCTCTGTCTCAACAATGCTTGATAACAATGCTAATAGAACCTATACCGACTCTTTGAAGAGGCATACAGCTGTCCACTGATGGGAATAAAATCACTCAGTCAGTCAGGAATATTTCAGATTATTGGGTTGACCCCACTGTTGTGGTCCTTTTTCAATTTTATTGAGACCTTCTACTTAATAGTCAAATTTTAGGATTAAGATGTATGTATGTTACTCTGCACTGGAAATCTGTCTCAGTATCACAGAGACTGAAGAGAGAAGAAGGAAAGAAATCCCAGCACATATTCTGCCATCAACACTTGGAGGATGTGAAGGGCCCAAAGCATATGTATGATGAATTCATCTGTTGGTAGTCAGTTGGTGGTTGATGTTTATGGTGTAGTCTGTCATTTAACGTCCCCCTTTTTAAATTTTTGTCATTAAGCAAATTATTGGATTCCAAATTTTAACCTGGTGAAAGTTACAATTAACTTTGAAGGGAACATGAATATATGTAAATTAAAAGAATTGATCCATTCAGTAGGTCTAAAGGTATTTCACTTGGGTGCCAAGAATGTGAACCTCATGGTGATGCATGGGAAAGTATCATATACTCTAAGAGCTGTTTATAGGTCATTTCCTGTTGTTTTCACAAGTAAGACATCAGCCTAAACCCTGTTACACAGCGCATAACAGAGGTGAATCTGCTACAGAGAACAAAACTAAGCATTCATTATAAACACGCATCGGACACGCACACACCCAAAAAAATATCCCTAACCCTCTTATTTTGGTATATACTCTGGGTGCTTCAGAGAACTAAAGTTTTTGGGGAAGTTACGATAACACAGAGGTGTCAGTGATGTCAGTAGGAAACCCATTCTAACAAAAAGCCCCTTGTATGACTGCAGAGAGAGAAAGTAACACAGATCTCAGTCCTCAGATGATTTGTATCAATTTGAGAATGGCTTCAAATTCACTCAGTAATTAGTGGTTGGGTGTTGTTAAAGCATTTGCTGCTGCAGAGAAACAAAGAACAGATTTAAATATGACAGCTCTGTAGACACCATGGCTACATGATGCCTTACATTCTCACTGAAGACAATCACCTCATCATTGTGACTTCAAGAGAGATTTCTGACCCCCTCCGTTCTCTTTATGCATGCATGAATTGCTGTGTAATGCAGAGGGTAGTTAGTTAGTTTGTTAATAAGTTAGTTAGTTTTCAGTACAAAGGCGAAAAGTTTGACGTTCCTGTTGAACATCATCAAATTCTACTTCTAAAGTTACTTCAATTCATTGGCAAATTTTACAGTGGTTGTCTTGAGGATGGTGATTCAGAGCCCCTAGACTTGTGGTCTAGAAACAGCTTGTTCAAGCTGGATGTATTTGTCTAACATTACCTGAAAATGGTCCAAGGATCAACCTCACAGATCCTGTTGGTGAGGTCTAGGAAGTGTCACATTATGTTAAACTGCCAGGTAACAGTGACTGACTGAGAAACAATACCAACACATACGTAAACTGCTACATTGCGCAAACAGCAGTTCTTAATCAGACCAGAAGTGATACCACGTGTATTGGCAGTACATAGCATATCTCTGTCTTTCACATTCCGTAAGTAAAGAGCTGCTATTTTTAAACAACAGATCTGACCACAACACAAAACTGTATCCTCCAGTACGCTACAGGAAGAGGCTGCATCACTGAATTCGCTTTCCACTAAAATGAAACAGTGTTCTGGTTGTTGCAAGTACTTCTCATGTTGTTCGCTAGGACACACTGCAAGCGTCAGTGGCGCGTGTGCGTGGCGGGACCTCTCGCTTTTCATTTCTGCGCCCATAGAGCAGCCACACTACCCGCCACACGCGCGTCTCACGCGGGGCTGCAGCACATCTAGAGAACAGAAGTCTCGCCTATTTTTCCGTGTGCAACAATACATAGTTGTTGATGGTTATATTGACATGATGCCTGCAGTGTATGTCTATATCTGTAGAGTATGTCAGTTTCACATTTCAATGAAACGAAAAGAAACATTGTATTGTTGATGGTCATTATCAAAGGCAAACTCTATGACTAGGTTTACATGCAGTCAATATTCGGGTTAAGGTCAATATTCCGGTTTCTGAAACATTCGGAATCACCCGTTCACATGCATGAGCAAACAGGGTTATTCCTGTCAACATGGTAATTGTAATCAGTTGGGATATCCCGATCAAAACAGAGATGCACGGACAATGTCTTCACGCACGGACGTAACTTCGCTCACCTTCTTGTAGATCTGGATATCCTGGTACTTTCTACCGTCTACTAAAGACATGATGTTCATGTCTTTCACCACACTTTTGAGGTCATTTGTTTCCTCCTTGCTCCTAAAGTGTGGTGTTAGCTTGCATTTCGCCATGTTTACAACAAGTAGTTCCTGTACTCAAAAGACCAAGATTCCTTGGGAATACAACATGCGCAGAACATAAATTAATGTTCCTTTGGATGGGGATATCCCGAAAGGCTATACATGACAACACATGTTGGAAAATAGTTAGAAAATAGTTAGAAAAGGAGTAACCGGAATGAGCATATTCTGGGTTTTTTTTTCTTTTTCAAAAGTTTATTGGTGTTTATGTAGCCGGCGCGGTTCGAGCGTCCGACTACACTGCGTTGTGTTCAGTGCTCAGTGATACAGGAGGCAGGGATTGTTCCACACGCAGGTTTATTCCTCTCGTCAGTCAGGAACACACAGACTCCATATAGTAAACCACACAATTTAACATATATAACACAACAATGGAAGCTGAGCAGCCGCTGACATACCTGTACGATGGCAACACGAGACAAGATGGATGTGAGTGAATGGCCTACGTTCCTCTCCAAAACACTCCTATCGCAAAAAAATTAAATACACTTAGCTCATAAGCTAGCACATGAGGAGTGCATCGGCACATGTACATATCACCCACACACACACATACTCATTCGCGCGCACACATACAGGGAGAAATCGCGGCAAAAGATTTCTCCTTTTGCTCAAAACACATCTCTGAAAAGTATGTACCCAACAGGAAACATCGTAAACACATTTCTAACCCGTATTACATCA
>OMNW01035478.1:32769-61389 GCA_900303245.1 Selene dorsalis | reverse complement strand
GCTCCTAAAGTGTGGTGTTAGCTTGCATTTCGCCATGTTTACAACAAGTAGTTCCTGTACTCAAAAGACCAAGATTCCTTGGGAATACAACATGCGCAGAACATAAATTAATGTTCCTTTGGATGGGGATATCCCGATAGGCGTAGGCTATACATGACAACACATGTTGGAAAATAGTTAGAAAATAGTTAGAAAAGGAGTAACCGGAATGAGCATATTCTGGGTTTTTTTTCTTTTTCAAAAGGTTATTGGTGTTTACATGGCCGTGCGCAACCGGGTTATTGCTAATATTCCGGTTATGAAAGGGTTATTTGACTGCATGTTAACGTAGCCTATGTAGAATGGCAGGGCTGGCAGTAGCTGCAAGGCTGCAGAAACGCTGCAGAAACGCTGCCTGTGACGACACACGCTTGCGAGCCACAGCAGTTCAAGCGACGCACATGCTTCTCACGCCACGCGCGCAGTGTGTCCGTACGGCCAGGCACTACTTCCCATCGTCTTTAAGTTATCAGTCTTACATGTTTGACTCTTTAGAACTAATTAAGATGTTAACGTGCTAACATCTTTTCAATATGTTATTGCTATGCTGTCTTTGTGAGCACTATAGCATGCTAGCATTAGCACATTCACACACCACTAAAAAGGCTACAACACAGTACTACACAATGTTAAACATACTGAGGTAATGGATCCTCTAGGTGAGCTTTATCACATTCACATTACATGGTTTAGATTGTGGGCCAACTGACTACATAGGAATTGACAACATAAACAATATACACTTTTTATTTTATGTACTAGACTATAATTAGTCAACCAAATGTATGAAAATCAATTTGAATAAAACATTTTGTTTTATTATTTTGTTTTTGTTTTGTTTCATCTGCTGCAAGCTCCTTTGCAGTTTTCTCACTGATTTCCAAACTCGAGAATATCTTTTTGTATTATTATTTATTTAGCGATAGTATCATGTGTAACAGGAAACCCACGGACAAGCCCCATACAACTGAAGATCATATTTGACATGTATCACTGGTTTGTTGAGATATACTTTTTTCCTGTTGCCATATAGAAAAAGTTTAAAAATAGACCGAAAATGCTATTCTTTTAGCAACTCTCATCTTCTTCTACATCTTTGATATTTTATGCAAGATCCATGTCTCACCATCAGCTTTGACCATCCTGCAATGCAGTGTGAGGAGATCCATGTAGTTCAACAAGATGACAGAGCCAGAAAACCCCTGGTGACCTTTGGTTGTACAGCACAAGTAATGTAGTGGGATCAAACTTCTACCTGAAGAAACAGAAACCAAATTTGTGTATTTGTTTCACATTACGTGTCAAAATTCATCCCAAAGCACACCAATCAGTGCTTCATCAGGCTTTTATATAAAATTCAGAAGACATAATCAAACCCACTGTACACAATAAAAAAATAATGAATCTGTGATTCACTGGACTAGTATAATCACAACTTTTTAAAACTCTATGGGGTAAAAAAAAAAAAAAAACTATAAAGTATATTGGTAACTCAATATAATATTATGTTTGCAAAACTTAATCCTGTAGCACAAGAATGCTCATCTGTTATGTTTCTATTCTGATGTTGCCTGTCCCTATCTTATCTGAGCATGCGTGCTTATGGTCACCCACAATATAAAGAAAAAAGAAAAGAAACAGTTGGTGCACTATTCAACTAGCCAATCACATCTTACCTTTCCTTTAATGGAAATGTCTGTACAGATTATAGCTGCGCAGTAAGGTGTCATGTCACGTTATTTTGTCTTTTAACGCTTGTCATCACCACACATGGATAGATGGTGTACTTTTCTCTTTGTTCTGTTAGGTAATTTGTAGCTAAACATCAAGATAAAGTTGGTACCAGATTGATCTAATTTTACTTGTGCTATGATTTTCTCTCTTTTCTGTTTGTATTTTAGGATTTGCGTCCTGCAGACATGGTGGCATTTCTGGATCAGTGTCAAAGATGACAGTCAGACCAGGAGACAACATCACTCTGTACTGTGACTGCAAAACATCAAGTGGAGTATACATAGTGTGGTACAGGAACTGTTCTCATGAGAACCAGCCCACTCTTGTTCTTAAAATCGTAAGGCGTACACAGATAGGCTTCAAAGATTATTTTTTGAGACCTTTACCTCATTTTGAATTTTTGTGGAACAATTCATCAAAAACCTACGACCTGCTGATCGTGAACATCACTGATGCTGAGGAGGGTCTGTACTACTGTGGAACTGAACAGACCAAGGTGGAGGATGATAAATACATCTCTTCTAAGGCTATTTACAGCTATGGCAATGCAACAACAAGGATCATAGTGAGTCATGGTAAGTTTTCTTTATGCTTCTGTGAGTGCAAATGTAACCATACAGACAATGATTGTAACTGTTTGACTAAATGATCATTGTACAGTTGTAAAATGTTCTTTCTGGATCAGCGTCAGAGGTCACAGTCAGACCAGGAGACAACATCACTCTGTACTGTGACTGTAAAGTATCAACTGGAGTATACATAGTGTGGTACAGGAGCTGTTCTCATGACAACCAGCCCACTCTTGTTCTTAGAAGGCTAAAGGGTGTACAGATAGGAATCACTGAACATCACTAAAGCTGATGAGGGTCTGTACTACTGTGGAACTGAACAAACCAAGGTGGAGGAAAATAAATACATCTCTTCCAAATGTATTCACAGCTATGGCAATGCAACAACAAGGATCATAGTAGGACATGTTTTTTTTGTTTGTTTTTTTTTTGCTTGTGTTAGTGTGATAGTGGTGACAGTGATCGTTGAAATTTGTCTCAACACTCATTGAACAGTTCTACAAGGATCCTGAGTGTTCTGGTTTAACCATCTCTTGAACCTTAATTTGCAGTATGTTCTTAAGTGAACCATTAAACTAATCCCTATGACATACTTTTTTCTAGTATAGTAAAGTTTGACACCACTATCGTAATCCAATGTGCATACTTAATGAGAAATATTATGGGTTGTATTATAATGAAAAGACTCTGAAGTACAATCATGCCACATTTGTTATGAAATTATAAGGACTTTCTTCCAAGTTAAAGACCACTTGGATGTGAGGTATTGTTGATACCTACATAAATCCCCCATCTTTGGAAACTGTTTGCAGTTGAGGAGCCAGAAAACAGCAGGAGATGTGGGATAAAATGTTCCAATTTTTATTTGCAGCTGGTTTAAATTTAATGAACTCTGTTTAGACATAGGGATACTGACTGGTTTTATAAAATGAAAATGTAAAATAGGTTAAAGTTTGTTAAGATTAGTTGAGGAATGAATATCAAGCATGTTACAAGCCAAACAATATAGTGTTGATGCATATATGTTTTACTTACTGCAGGAAAAGAAGACCATTTAGACCAAAAACCATGCAGCTCAGGCAGTGTGCCTGCTGTGTCCTGGATGATGATGGCGTTCACACCAGCCTTAACCATTCTCTCCTCTTTCCTTTCCTTTGTTTTGGTTTATCACTTCTGTCAGAAAACAGGTACCTATTGTTTTTGCACAATTACTTACAATTTAACATTTCTTACATAACTGATACAATACCATAGTGTAATAGTGTTGTGTACAACCGGGTGCCTCTCTGAAACTGCGTTGTATTAATTTTTGCAGAGAAAGAATTTGAAGTTCATCAAAAAAGATCAAACACCAGAGGACGATCAGGACGCAGACAGGTAACCAACAGAACATTTGTTTATGATTTAAAAGAGATCTATTTATTTTTTCATTATTGGCATTAATTTCATCAGAATTGTATTTCTCTTGATTTACTGAGGTCATAAATCTCCCAAAGTAATATTAGCATAGCACACTAATCATGTTACATGTTTTGAATCAATAGTAATAAGTAATTCTATTCTATTCTATTTTCAGAATGACGATGTGTGTTTAACAAGAGTTGTGTACCATGTTAAGGCTGGACAAACACTCTCGTAGACAGACGGCCTTGCTTCATTTAAGTGCATTTTTCAAACTGTTTAAATTCAGGTCAAAAATTTCTCATGTATCACTGTATTTGTGTATGTACAGTATGTATATCATATGGTTTGATATGTATTATATTGCAAAGTGAGCAAGGCCAAAGTTATAATGTGCTTCCAGACCTACTGTAACGGTCACATATACATTTTTATCGTTAGTGTGAAATTTTCGTTTTTTCATGAGAACTGTTTAAACTAATATCTGGACTTATATATTGCTTATATTCTTGCGCTTTGGTTATAGTAAAATAAATGTGTTATAATTTTTTCATTTAGAATGTATGTGGAATGCTTCTCATTGTAATCAACTCTTTACTTGTTAATATTATTATTTTACATTTTTTCACTTGCTCGATTCTCTTTTTAAAGTTGTGTGCTAATAAAACAATAACACCAAAGACAGTAAAAGTCTTCTTCCTCACTGAGTAACACATTTCAGGTAATTTTTATTGATATAATGAATATATCCAGAATTTACACAACACATGGAAGGCAAGCCAAGTGCTATATATATGTGTATATGTATATTTTTGCATCTTCCTATTTGATATTTTAAAGGGGAACTATGCAAGCCCGGTCACTTTTCCACTGTTTTGCTAACGCTTCCCCGCTGGCCATACGCATATGTTCTCAACAAAGCCGGTGAGATAGCAATCCATGGATAATGTTATATATCATATAGGTATTACGATGTGTATATTTTTGTAGCCTTATCTGTCATAAACAGAAGATTAGTGGTTATGGGGCGCGTTTGTATCATGGTGCCGCCAAGACAAGATCTGGGACACCGGGTCGGAGGCCCTGGTCTTGCAAGGTTGGTTTTTCGGCCAAGAGACGCTTTGATGAAGGCAGAGAGCCTCCATTCTCCCTAGTTACAAGTCATTAATTTAACCATCACAATTATTCCATAGCTGTTAAATTAAGGTAAAAATGTAGCATAGTTACAGTAATAATTCATCTTTAAAGCACTTGAGAGGGTTTACTGAGATGAACAGACAGTGGAGAGATGCTGTGGTGGTGAATAGTTTGCTGTTTCTGAAACATTTTGACTCCATGCTGTGAAGTGTTTTGTTCTCTTACTTCTACTTTATACAAGACCTATTTCGAAAGTATTAGCTTTGACCATTCTGCAATGCAGTGTGAATATGCATTGTAAAAACTATGCTGGGGTTTGGTGGTGGTGGTGGTGGTACTGGCTCACTGAACATCCATGTGCGGTGCATATTAAAACACCAGATCCCGAAGTTCAGTAATTTATTTGGTAGCTGAACAATGGAGAAAAATCAACAAAAGGTGGTGGATGATTTCCTGCACAAAGAAAAGAAACCATAAATTTCCATCACAAACAAATAAGAACAATCAAACAAATAAGGACATTTGAACTCAACTCACTTGAAACTAATGCATCCATAATTAAATGTAACAAGGTAGGAGGATGTGGGTCCCTTTGTTCCGTGTGGAGGGGAAAAAAAGAGATAGGGCTGAGGTTTGAGGGCGGGCTTTTGTAACCTCAGGAGGCATGGTGATCTAGACAGGAGCAGTCACCTGTAATTTTTAACACACTGCAACAAGATAAAAGAGCCAGACATCTCCTACTGGTCTTTTGTTGGTTTTGCAAAACACGGTGTTAGTTAGTTAGTTTAAACTGCTACCCTAACAAACAGAGAGTAAAGTCTGTGTGTTTCTTGTTTAACTCTTTGGGTCAAAAGTCACCCATCAGTGCTTCACCAAGCAATATTACTGACTAATTTCATATAAAAATATGAAATTCAACAGACAAAATCAAACATATTGTATGTACAATAAAAGTTATTCCTCAAAATCTTTAACTCTTTTCAGTATCCCAATGCTATAATGCACTACTGGGAATTTAGGACTGCAATGTTGTGAATTCATACAATATACATTCTCAATCACTTTATTAAGAATATTCAAGTTTTGCAAAACTTAATGCAGCATCTTGATCCAGCAGCACATCTATACAGTGACTGACACACTGGTGCAAACAAGCTTTCATGTTATAGCTTTGCATTACGTGAGGATTAGCTAATACATATCTGAGCATACGTGTTTGTGATGACCTACAAAAATGAGGGGAAAAACCCAAATCTGTGCACAATTCAACTAGCCAATCACAGCTTACCTTTCCTTTAATGGAAACATCTGTGCAGGTTATAGCTGTGCAATAAGGTGTCGTGTCATGTTATTTCATCCTTCAATGCCTGCCATCACCACACATGGATAGGTGGTGTTTCATCGTTCTCTTAGGTAATTAATAGCTAAACTATCAGGATAAATCTGTTACCACATTTTTACATTTTTGCTGTTATTTCTTCATTTTCTTTTTGTATTTTAGGATTTGCATCCTGTGGACATGATGACATTTCTGGATCAGCGTCAGAGGTCACAGTCAGACCAGGAGACAACATCACTCTGTACTGTGACTGCAAAGTATCGAGCGGAGTATACATAGTGTGGTACAGGAACTGTTCTCATGACAACCAGCCAACTCTTGTTCTTCCAACGACATTGCACTCATCAATCAGCAGCAGAAAACAAATTGATCCTCTGAGGCCTTTACATCGTTTTGAATTTTTGTGGAACAATTCATCAAAATCCTACGACCTGCTGATCATGAATGTCTCTGATGCTGACGAGGGTCTGTACTACTGTGGAACTGAACAGACCAAGGTGGAGGAAAATAAGTACATCACTCTCAAATACATACACAGTTATGGCAACACAACAACAAGGCTCGTATGTGGTAAGTTTTCTGGTCTGAGTTCTCTTTGTACATATGTTCTGAAGTGAGCCATGAGAGTAACAAATACAATATCATAGTGCTGATGATGAATATACGTTTGAATATGTTTTGCTGACTGTAGGGAACAAAGTACGACAGAAAAATTGAATCCATATACTGTATGTATTTGATCCAGATTCCAGTGGCCGCAGCTCAAACAGTGTGCCTGTTGCATCCTGCATGATGATGGCGTTTGCGCCAGCCTTAACCATTGTCTCCTCTTTCCTCTCCTTTATTTTGGTTTATCACTTCTGTCAGAAAACAGGTACTTCTTGTAATCTTACAGTTACAAATTCATGTTTTTGTGTCATTTTATATTTAATATTCGTCATTTTGGGCACCTGTTGGCATGCTGGTGTGGTGATTAGCACTTTTGTCTCCCAGCAACAAGGTTCTAGATTCGATTGCTAGAACTGGGGTCTTTCTGGGTAGAGTAGAATTGATGGGCTTTTTCATAGACCAGGCGGAAGCGAAGCGCGGCACAGGCGCGCCACGCCAAAGGGGCGTGTCCAGGCGCACTTTGCAAGTTTTGTGCACCGCGCCGGCGCAAGTACTCCTCTTTCCCACCTCTGTCCCTCCTACCAGGGCAAGTGGGATAGAGGGCGGTGAGAGGGTGTGGGTGGGTTTAACACAGCAGATTCAGATATTCACCAATCAAATGAGCTCCTGTCCTCACCTTTAAATGCGCTGCGGGTGAGGTGCACTGCAATTTTGTCATTTTATATTTCGACATAAACGAAGGAGACAGCGACGCCAGACGGCCAGACGTCTCCCTGGAGGAAACTGATGTTTTGGTCAGAGAGGTCCAAGCTTACAATATATGGTAACACGAACAGACCTCCACGGACTGGTGAAGCAAAAGTAGTCTGGGAGGAGGTTACAAATATTGTTAATCACTGAGAACTGCTGCCCAGTGTAAAAACCTTTTTTCCACTAATAAAGACTCTCACATTTAGTAATTTGTTTGGGATAGACTGACGACTCATCCTATGTCAGCCTGTGCCTGACCCTGCATGGTATAGGGTCACGGGGGGCAAATATTCATAATAGAAAAATAGGATTAGATTTATATATTTGTGATGGTGTATAATTAGGTGCTACTCTGATATTGCATTGTATTCATGTTTGCAGA
The DNA here is from genome assembly GCA_900303245.1 of Selene dorsalis. NCBI lineage: Eukaryota > Metazoa > Chordata > Actinopteri > Carangiformes > Carangidae > Selene > Selene dorsalis. Next base: position 53,429 of record OMNW01035478.1, on the reverse strand, counting down.
GGAAGAACCTGAAGTTCATCACAAAACACCAAACACAAGAGGACAAACAAGACAGATTCAGGTAACAAACGAACAGATGTTTTAGTAGTTGTCAGAAAAAAAAGTCAGAATAGGAAGCTAATGATGTTACACTGTTTTTCAGGATGAAGATGCATGTTTAACACAAGTTGTGTTCCGTGTGAAGTCTGGACAAACACACTTGTAGACAGACGGACCTGATTCCTTAAAGTAGAAATTAACAGGAGTGATCAAGTGAGTGAGGCCAAGCTTAGGCCTGATTTATTATCAGGTCTGTGATCAACCAGTTGACAACAGTCAAATAAACATTTTCACAGTTTTAAATTTACTTTCCTATAAGAAATGTTTAAACTTACATCTTCACTTATATATTGTTTGTATTTTTTATTTTTATTCATTTGCTGCCATCAGGTAATATAAATGTGTTTAACCCTTTCCATGTCGGATATATGAACTACTTCTTACTGTAATTGATTCTTTACTTGCCATTATTGTCGTGCTGAGTCTGGCACAGGGTGAATCTGTTCAGCACATAATCAGATCTGAAGGTCAGGTATTCTGCAGTAAACAACAGGATATGACCGAAATTATTAATCTAAAACACGCCAAGAATGGGAGGCATAACCAAGCATGGGATTGCTCTGAACTGAACATCTATGGAAACAGTTGAAACTCTGGAGTAAGGTACCCCTTAAACCAGTCAACCAGTTTTGAGATACTTCATGAAAAAACTGTTATTTTTCTTTATTAAGTGGTACCAACACTGACGCTGGTGGTCAGTGTTGGTACAATGTGTACAATGAACAACTTTTGCATTGTATGTGATCAGTCAACATTTCAAGGAAACCCACACTGACAATGACGTCACAGTTGAAGTAAATCACTGATTAGAATAGCAGCCCTGCAACCACCTCACTTCAAAACTGATCAATGTGGTTTCATACAAATCAATTTCAGAAGTCAGAACAGAACAGAACAGAAATGTCACTAGGGTTTTATTCAAAATACACTTTTCCTTGAATCTTCATATCTGAATCACAGACATAATGTATGTATTTTGTGATGATTATTTGGTCGTTCAGAACACACAGAAATGGCACAGTGTGTTGGGAAGTCAGGGAGGAGGTGTGATCTCTCAGTGGCTTCACTGACTCCATTTGAGTCACTTCTGACCTCTAGTGGAGGTGATGAGTAATAAATGGAAAAAAACTGACATGCAACAAAAAATAATGTCATATAACTGTTATATGGTGCATATTGACTATCTTATCTATCTATCTATCTATCTATCTATCTATCTATCTATCTATCTATCTATCTATCTATCTATCTATCTATCTATCTATCTATCTATCTATCTATCTATCTATCTGGCTATCTAGCTATCTATGACTTGCATCTTATATTTTGAGTTCAACAGTAACTGATTCATTATATATATGAACATCCATGAATATAAATGCCTAATGCAAAGTAAAAGTAAAAATGTATTCCATCATACTCCAAATGGGAACTGTAAAATCATAAAACAATCCCAAAACTGGCAAACCATTGAAATAATCTGGGTTTCTTTTTTACATTTTATGTCTGGATACACCTGCAGTTATGTGAAAATGCAATTTTGATACATGCAAAGGAGTAGTCTTTATAGTGTTGCAGTTGAGTTTCTCATGTGTTTTATTTGTTGTAAAGAAACGTTGTGTGAAAGTGGAAGAAATTTGGTGTCAGACTCTCCAAGTGAAACTTACCTGACCTCTAGTGGAAAAACAGGGCAAAGCACCAAAATAGTTGGTCAAACAGCATAAACAAACTTTACGGTGCTTCTCTAATTCTAAGACACTGTGCTGGGATAGCTGGGTCCTCAACAGTAGCTACAACGCTTTTCTATTCAAAGGGTCTAAATGATCGAAAAATCAAAACAAAAGCAACATCAATGTTGACTGAAAGAATTTGTAGACAAAAATTAGATTGATTTGTATTGTAAAACAATCCACAAAATCTCTTTGTTTTACATTGTTTATTTCCTCTACCACCAGTTGTAAATAAACCATAACCATAACAATAACAACTGCCTAAAATAAATCATATTTTCATTCTTAAATTCAGCAGTTGTCGACATCTAAGACAAGGGGGGAAAAATCATACATCAAGTACACTCAACACTCAAACAAAGAAATTAAAGACATGAAAAAAAGTTCCAATGAACAACTTTAAAATCAATTAAAAGCTACATTTTTTCCTTTGAATTAAAAAAAAAAGTCAAGATACTGACTCTATGACTGTAAACATTAACAGAAACATAAATATTTCCTAAACATGAACAATTCAAGCATTCAAAATATGCATTTAAATGCACTCAAAAGAGAGAATATCAGATTTTCACATTTGCCATTTTAGCAAGTAAACTGCTCTTGAGCATTTTTCAAAGCCAGAATGAATATTTTTTTAGTAAATCTTGGAGTGTCCAAAGCTGCTCCACAGGATCAGGATAAGGACTGATGCCTTATTTTAAATGGGTCAATATGGCTATATTAAGGCTGATCTATTTGCAAACTTGAAGGCTTTGTTTGTTACTGAAACAGCAACTGTCAGAAAATGCCCCACTGCCCTTTATAAACAAATAACTCTGTGATTGAGGTACCCATGAGTGAATGGTAGAGTGCACAAAATAAATCAATAAATACAAGGCAGCCAACCGTTTCAGTTATGACAGTTTTTTGCCTCAGGCAACAATGTAATAAAATGTTACTTTTTGTTTATTGCAGCAAGATCTTGCCAGTGAATTACACCTTAAAAGTGCTGATGTTGGTTGTAAAACGCGATTTGAGCATTAGATGATGCTTTAAATTAAAAGAGGCTGGCTAAAACCTTGTCCAACACCTTTTTATGCATAGGGATACTCTATACAAAATATGATAAGAAACCATTAAGGGAAACTTTTTTTTTATCAAGGCTAAGTTTTCTGCACAAACACAACCTAGCTGTCAAACATTTAAGGACCCTGAAAACAAAAAAAAACATTTTAAATCCTGCAAAATACAAACAACGATAAAATGTAAAGTTAAGAGAAATATTATCTGAGATGGAAAACCTCAAAAAATACTTTTGCTAATCTGCATAAGCAGTACTTAATGATATTGTTTGATAATTTCTTGCCTAAAACCCTTACAACTAATCAGATTTGGATTGAAATGTTTATAAAACCAGATTGATACAGGCATTTCCACCTAATATTGATATCATTTTCAACTGAATCCCACACGCAGAAAAAAATCAGATAGAAATACAGAAATCTTTCATGTGATATGATCAAAACTCTAAACACAGGATTCATATGATCCCATAGGATCATACAAAGCTGAATTCCAAAATAGTTTTTCAGGGCTTTTCACTTGCCTTACTGATTACACTCACAAAAATGTCAGACCAGACTTTCTTTCATATTATATCATAGATAGGATTCAAAGTAAGATCAGGGGGGAAAGTATGTTATTGAGCCATCATTGATCAAATTTCTCTCAGAACAGAATGTTTTCATTTTCTGATGCATTAAGTGTCTTCACTGTAGGTTTGAATTCAAGCATTGCCCCTGTTGTACAGAAGAGCACCATCTGTTAAAACACCATTTTATCCTTCAACCATAGACAAAGCATGAAAAACCTTCATCTAAAATAATATATATGGTATCAACCATATGTCTACATAAGACTTATTAAAAGAAATTGTCTTAAAATATAAAATAAGTTATGTAAAAATCCTCTACTGAGCCTCATACTGATCTCCTTACATATGCAACATGTTCTTAACCATCATACCTGTATCATGATTCTATCAGTGCAAACTGATGGGAACATCAATATCGCAATGAGGCTCTGACACTTGTTTGGTTCAATAAAATGTTAACAAAAAGAAAACATTCTGGGCTGATTGTCAGAGTTTCTGTAGGCCGCTTTGATGCTTCTCTGCAGTTGACTCATTTTTCTTTCTAAAAAAATTTTTCAGCTTCATGGATTTCTTACTCTTTTCCTTATCCTTGGTTTTCTCATCTCCAGCCTCAAGTGGCGATGCAGGAGATGGGGGTGCAGCCCTTGGTGGTGGTACAGGTTTCTCCATCTCTGATAGCAGCCTGCTGTGAGGCAGGTTTGGTGCTGAGGCAGAAAGGCTGGTTGCTGTTGCCCTGGACTTCTCAAGAATTCCATCATACACAAGCTGGCTCAATGGGCCTACTGTGAAAAGGTCTGATGACGACCTCCAATGTACCTGGGAGGTTACCATAACATCTGGCTGTACAATTCGACCTGGAGATGAAATTGTTTCAATTGCTTGTAACTCCTCCCTCATTGTTAATTGTTTATGTATTTCCATCGGAACATCAGCTCTATCCCAAATTTTTCCTATGGGATTGTTTGTGGAACTGTCAGTATCTTCTCTTGGCATTCTTGGTAATCTCCTTCTTAGAGAACCAGCAGATGTCTCAAGCTCATCTCTCAATATCTTTCTATTTGTTGATGGTTCTAAACAAAACTCTTGCTTCTCTGTAGATGGCGAGATATCTCGCAGTGCATCGAATTTCTCTCTGGGTATCATCATCAGAGAAGCAGAATCTGCACTATACTCCATCTCCTCTCTAGATATTCTTCTTGGTGGTGCTCTTATGGTCTCAACTATTTTGTCCTTTGCTAATGCCCTCACAGAAGAGTCAAGATGGCATTCTCCTTTATTCCATGGAAGTTTTCTAGAACCTGCGTCTAAGGACATCCCCATTGACTCTTTTGTAAGCCTTCTGGATACTGAATCAAACAGATGCTCAGCATCATCTCGCATCATCATTCTTGAGGTGCTGTCTACTGAAGCCCCCATCATACCTCTTGATATCTTCCTTGATGCCTTCTTGACTTCTTCCTTTGATACATCTGTTGATGTTTCTAGTTCATTCCAAAGGATCTTTCTCACATCCAGAGGCAACTCACCCCTTTCTCTGTATATATTCCTTGAAGCAGTGTCCATGAAATCCCCTTTTGAATCCCTCTCTACTTTCCTGGATGGAAATTCTGTATCCAGCTCCCTTGAAAGCCCCTTTCTAACTGTAACATCCATGGGAACTTCCACCCTGTCTCGGGATATCTTTCTTGACGTAGCCTCCATCAAGGACTCTTCTTTGGACATCTGCAAAGAAGGGTGTTCCAAAGATGTATCCAGCACTTTGTCTTTTGCCATCTTCTTGCAAGCAACATCTGCAGAAGTTTCAAGTTCTTCTATGGAAATTTTACGAACTGGCGATTCAACAACAGCTTCCACTTCTTTACTCAAAGGCTTTGTAATGGAGCTGTCCGCAAGCAGCTCAGTGTCATCGTGATAGAGCTTTTGAGAGGAAGAATCAACCGTGGGAGTACGCAACATTTTGCTGAGAGGAGGTGAAGTCATATAATCTGTGTCTGAGTACAACTCTTGCGAGTCTCTATGAGTGAAAGAAAAGAAAGGAAGAATAAAGGGAGGAAGAAACAAGGAAGGAAAGAAGGAAGGAATTAAGGAATGAACAAAGTGGCTGAGTACAGGTGCTGCTGAAACTGTGTAAAAACCATTAAAAGCCATGAAAAAGTTTGGGCAAGCTGACGTACTGTTTCTTCAGAGTTTTCAGGATGAGCTTCTCTTCCTCATCAAAGCAAGGGTAAGGGGCTCGAAGGGGGATAAGAAGGTCAGGGTCTGGGGAGATCATGGCAGCTGGTGGCTGGGCAATGACACCAGGACGACGTGGCCGATATATGGTGGAGCCATGTGTTCGAGGCGAACGCTTTACCGGTTGAACTGGAACTGGAAGACAGCAAAATATGAACTGATCAGTAAAAACAATAAATCCATACATAACAGGCCCATAACAGTACCTTAAATGTACGCTAATACCACAGTGTGATGTTATGTGTTTCTAGAAGCTTGATGATTGAATTGGTAAACTACTGTACACCAATATGCAAGTCAGCCACAAATATACATGTGAATTAACTGCCATTACTCCAACAGACACAGGACTGAACACTGTGTGCACAAATGGGGATCCAAAATAAACATAAAAAACGCAATTTCTGTTATTTACCTGGCATCTGTGTTAAGATGGGAGAAGCAGACTCCTCCAAAAGATCTTCAATAGAGCCATGTAAAGAACTATGGTATGAACAAGATGGCTGGGCCACTCGGGGCAAACCCAGGGCAACTGAGTCTGTGTAAAGCTGCGTAGTGAGATTTGCCAAGCCAGGATTCCTGATAATGGGGAAGCTGCAGAGGCGCTCAATCTTCTGCCAGCGATGGAGGCGCTCCCGCAGGCAGGCTGTTACTTCAGACAAGGCATTCCTTTGGGAGGCACAGAGTGTTTTTCACAAACATTACATTTTACATATTTACTGGCACAGACACATTTGCGCAGACTAAATCTGCACTTATGACTTACTTTGCCTCCAGGATTTTGTGGTCAACCTGGTCTAGAGAGGAACTGTGGGCAACATGGAGAGTCCCCAGCACAGAACTCCTCTTCTTCTTAATCCTCTCTGCCTGCAAGTAAGCATAGGCTGTGGGTCAGTCAACAGGAAGTGGGTCACTGAGAAGAGATCAGGTCCATTATCACCAGTGACATAATCATGAAAAACTATGAGATGAACAAAAAGATAAATAAATGGTGATTAATATTTTTCATGTATTCCATGTATTCTTCTTATGATTGTTTCTTCCTCGTGCATTACCTCTTCCTTAGCAGTGGCTAGCTGTAGTTCTGCACTCTGCTTCTTGACATTGTAGTACTGGACCTCTACCTCATGCGTCAGCTGTAGCCACTGCTGGAGAGCCCCTGAGGCAGTCCAGCTGGCCTGCATGTCCTTCTCTGCCTGCTTCAGTGCCCCACGGACCTAAAAGGATGCCATCAGTCAAATGTTAGACATCACTTTTAAGAACTGGTGCAAAATAGCTGTCACACATTAAAGCTACAGCAAAGACACTGAGTCAGTTGGTGCAGAAAATACAAAGTTGTTTCCTCTGGTTATTTAGATATGTCATGTCTACCTGTTCCAGCTCTTCCTCTGCATATCGAAGGCGGCTGAGCTCAGTGACAGCTCCCTGCCTCAGCTCGTGCAGACGGTATGCCTCCTCCTGTGCTCCCATGATCTCATCTCGCATCTTCTCCTCCAGGTTCTGTTTCTCCTCTGCAACATTACGCTTCTCTTCCTGGGCTTGCTCTAGTCTGAGAATGTGAAAATGTATGTGAAAATGTAGTTAGTGTATGCATCGTCAGTACATTACCTCCATTAAATTCTGATTTGTATGCTCCCAGTACGGAGATCTGACTGGGACAACCAGCATACTAGAGAGCTATACGTTGCAAGGCCACTAAGAAACAAATTTTCTGGTGCATTTCAAGTGTATGTATTCCTCTTGTATTATGCTGCCACCACCAGGCCAGCTGAGAGAAGCAGCACTCTGGAGGTGTTCTTGTGTGTGGTAATACGGTTGTACGGTGAGTGCCAAAGGAAAGTGGGAAAATAAACCTCTGATGATATTCTACATAAAGCATAGATAACTGGACTGTTGCAGCTGGTAAAAGAGTCTAAATCACCTCATGCACAGCGATACATAGCTCTGCTAGTCTGCTGGTAACCCCAGTTGGATCTCGTAACTGATCAGAGATCCAATGCAGGTAATTTACAGACTATGCCTGACTACCTAACACAACCCCACATCAAAAAACCTTAACTATCCATTTAAAACAAAGTTATTTAGTTAATTTACATCAAGTGACAGACAAATGAGAACTACTGAATACTCACTGCTCCTGTAGATCAATGAGACTCTGTTCAGCCCTCTGGAGACTTTCCAAATCTTTCATCATCTTGGATATGTGGACTTTACTGGCTTTGTTCTGAGCCTGAGCAAACCAGCAGCCTCCAACTCCCATCACCACTGACACAATTAGCAGCAGATCTTTCATGTAATTATGAGGGGGACCTGTAATGGAGAAGATGGATGATTATTAATGGTAAATGTATCATAAATGAATCAAAACATGGAGCAACGTGGAATAAGCCATATGCACATCATGCATATTTTCACTGACAAAATGTTTGAGCCTCTTAAAGCTCCTGTACAAGGAGTGTGCACGTGTACACTGAGAATGTTTCTTATAATGTTAACTATTCTATTTGTCAAAAATATAAGCTGTTTTTAAATTTTCATTGGCGGTTTCTGAGAAGAAACTCTACATGAAGGGCATACCAGTTAGTGCCCATCAAATCTTTGTATGTAAACTAAAAAGGCCAGTAGGCAGAACAGGAACAGATATTCTCAAGAGGCATAAGAGTAGGAAGAGTGTAAGGATTCATTCTTACGTGTTGGTGGACCAAACAGAACTACATCCAGAGCTTTAATGTTGAGCTTCTGCTTGTCTCTCTGGTCCTGAACCCTCAGATGGACACTCAGGAATGAAGGCTCATTAGCTGCAATCCTGCACACAGATGTCACAGACAGTGTTCAGTTCAACTGACTTGTTATGACAGTGACTTGCTTTGACAACAGCACACAACAGAGTCAGTCTTGGTTGACTGAAGCATCGTTGTTGGCTATTCTCACCTGGGGAGTGTGTTTCCATTGACCTTAAAGTCTTTAAAGTTCCTCTCATACTGTGGCAACTCAACAAACTCCTTCAACCAGCGAAGCACGTCATCTTGAGTCCAGTTATGGACTGGAAATTAACACAAGGAAGTAAAAAGTCAGACAAAGTAGAGCTCCATACCCTTGGAAAAATAAAACAATGCAGATGCACACACCTTCAGATGACTTCCAGCCCCTCCAGAGTTCCTCAACCGTGATGTGCTGATCTTCTCTGTGCAGGTTGCTGTGCTTGTTGGTCTGCTGCTGCTTCATGTCTTCAATGATGAACTGCATAAATGAAGGGTTACATGAATGAAGAAAATTTACAACCATAAATCTGAGTCAAAAGCCATATTACGTGTTACCATCACACACGTTGGACGAGCACAAACGCACGGCCTCCATGTCCAAAATAAATTGGTTGGCTGTTGCAGCATGTTATGTCCTTGGATTTCAATCTAGGAATAATGAGTGTGTGTTTTGGGACTGTATTTATTTAGAGTGGATGCAGAAGTATCCAGGAGCAGAGTGTGTATTGCAGACTTCAGTGGTTGTGTATATGTGGTTGTGTGTTAGCCTACTGCTGTCTTGGAATGTGTTCTTGGCTGTAAACGGAGGCTTCATATGATGGCTAGAGGAATCTTAGGGCTGTGTTCTGATGAGTCCAGGCTCCTCCCCGGACATTTCTATGGCAACCGCAACCTGAGCCCCTGGATACTGTATCCCTGCGCTGCATTCTGGAAGGCAAAGGCATTCTGGAATTCTGGGTTTACTACCAGTGCCACATACAACCAGCCGCTTGCCGTCACTCTGGACAAAATACTTCTCTACTCTGGATACTATTTACTCTGAAATGCGCATGAACATGTTTTTATGTTCATTCAACATGGCTTTACACATGTACAGTACTATCTGCAGAAATCAGACTGATTACCTTCTTTATGCAATTGAGTGAATACATGTTAGTTTTGATTTTTGGAATCTCAGTGACATATTTTTTTCTACCTTATCCACAAAAAATACTTGGAAACTGTAAAATATTATCACCTGCAAAAAAAGAGCAACATATATCAAGCTTTGCTTTGCAAGAGAATTTGTGGTATGTAGAATTTTATTGATTTTTTTCCCCCCCAAGAATAAAAATTCCTGTAATTAAAGAACTGAAACAGGAATTTTGGTACACGTCTTCTCTCCTTTGTTTCAAGATGTTTCTCAAGAATATGAGAAGGTGGAGTAAGGAAAGATTAAGATGAGTTACAGTCTTAATTATATCTTTGAAGGTCACCAATGTTCCAGTATTCTTTTAGTCCAAACCAATTTTGTCATTGAGCCAAAAGCAAAAGTTATACCGTTGCTATCCTTGAAGTAGCATTTGACTCTACCAGCAGCCAAGACACCTGTTGTTGCACTGCTTTACTCTGTCTGCTTTCCTGCATGCAAGAAGATACAAGTGCTGGGATTTACAGCAAGAAGATAGGTTTAACATTTGATGATGAGTGAGTTGTACCTCTAGACTCTCCTCCACCTCAATCCCTCCATCCTGGTCATCGTCCATCATCTGATGGATGCTTCGCAGGGCCTCCAGGCTGAAGCGATCTGCCTCGCTCATGCATGGTGGAGACACCACCATGCAGGGGTCTACATGTGTCAAGAAGGCAATGATATTTTATAAATTATTTCTTCATTCAAAGTATCAAAACTGTTCATCAATACAGTTCAGTTTATCAGTTACACAAATCTATCTATTTTCTGCATGTTTACAAGAAAAGCTAATCACATCTGCTCAGTACTGAGAAAATGTGGTACTTTGGGCTCATCTAGGGAATTCACAATAATGTGTTCATCAAATCTCAATCTGCTCTGTCTGTCCAAAGTTTCAAAATGTTCACAAAAAATTAGCATGAATCATGATTTCCCTATAGTTTGTACCAAAAATGATTTATTTCTTATCTAAAGGTACTTTACAGGGCTTTCTATCAATTAAAGTTTAACTGCACCTAAATGATCTGTAAAGTACAACTATTTCTATTCACATTTGTTAACCACTGTTTCCAAGAACAGGGGTGAATCTCAACCCATGATTGTCACAGAAATGAACAATGCAGTTGCATTATATGCAATACAATACAGACTTGTAAACTTCTTTTTCAAGATTATCATCATACCACAGCCCAATGTCCAATATCAGCAACCAGAGCCCTAATGTACCTCTCATAGTTACTCTTGTGGAGTTAGCCTATTTATTTGTAGAAGTAATAATAGTCAGTCAAACCATGAATTACATGCGCTAAAATTGGCAGAGTTTTGCAGACAGTGTGTACTGGATGTACGTGGTCACACAGCACTGAGGATTCCCTGGACGATAAGCCAACATGACAAATCAACTGTTGTTATTATAGGCTTTAAACTGTACGATGTGTTCCAGCTGTAAGTGCAGTACAGGAACAGTAATGCAAGGGAAAGTGACGCACAGCTTTCCGTCATCTGTCAGTCTAGTGAGTCAGAGCCCATTTTTGTCACTGTGACTTGAGAGTTTTGGTGCTCCAGCGATCTCAAGGGACTTGGGGGTCAAATGCCTGAAATTAAATCTATTATCATGGCCAGTCTCAAAAACATTAGCCACTCTCTGCCTTAAATGGAGGGAAGAATAAAACTATGAGAAAAGGTGAATGTGAAGAGGTTTTTTTTTTTTTTTAATCAATTTTTGGCATTTATCTCAGAAGTAGTCGTAATTGTTATGTGGCGAAAATCCTCTTGTAACTAGCCCTATAGATGGTCTCGTAGTAGATGATCCTGCATGAATCATGCTTTGAGATAAGCATCAGGAGGTTTCTATAGAAGCAGTGAGAAAACACTGAAATTAAGGGGAGGGAACAATAAACGATGAATGATTCTTTGTTTACTGTCTGTTTTGGTAGAGCTTTATTTTCTTGCAAATGTAATTATTTGGTATGGCAACCAATAGTTCAGATTCTTGACCATATTGTTTCATTTAACATTGCCAGTACACTGGAAAACATTAAGATATTTGGGGCCATATATCTGTTACAGTGATCCATGTTTATCTGCTGTTTCCCACAGCAAGGAGACTGTAACACCAATGTAAGGAGCAATGACACTGATCCCCTGGCTGATGATCAAAGTTGTATTTCTTAAAGAGAGGAGACTTCTCAGCTTTATGGGCTATCACATATGGTGTATGCAAAGGTCCTCTGAACTGTGTGTGTGTGTGTGTGTGTGCCTGTGTGTCTGTGGGGAAACTCCCTATACAACCTGAGTTTCACCTTTTCCACAGGTGAGCTGAAAGTGTTGTGATGGGCATAAAATTGAAATAGCTAAATTAAATCTGCTGGTGAAGTGGTGCAAGACTCAGTCACATCAATTGTTTTATTTGACGTAAAGAACAAAAAGGATGTTTGCTTCCCAAAAATAGGATTTCCTTTAGAAATCTTTCCTTTTTACAGTTTTCTGATAATGTAAACTGTTCTCTAAGGAATCGAACCTGCTGAATCACAGTGCTTTAAAATGAGGCAGTTCACTCCATCTTTCAGTATCAATTCATTAATATACGTTATAAAAAAAACATTTAAAGATTGTGAACGAGTCCAAGAAAGCAACAAAGGTATTTGCTTTTATGAAGCCTGATATAATCCAACCTTATCAAACAGCATATCTGACTTTCATGCTCAGACCCGAGATGTGCAAATTAGACTGATGTGATGCCAGCCAGTGTGCAGCGCTACTATTCGACTGAGTTCAGTCTGTTGTTGGCTCGGTGCATCAGTCAGCACTTGGGCCTACCTGTTGGGTCGAAGCCTGCGCTCCCACCAGGGAGGGTGAAACCATGGAGGTCTTGCGCGGCCACAAAAACCGCAGCTGGGAAAAGGAGCAGTAACAGAGGGGACAGAGGCAGCATTTCAGGTGTTGGGTAATACTGTCGTCCAGAGCTGGAAAAACTCCTCAAAACAAATGGAAAAAGAATTTATTCGGCACCGACCCCTAGTTAAGGAGATACCAGCGTCAGTCTGCGCAAAGCGTTAAGCGATCTGTGTTGCTATTACTGGTACAGCCAAGAAGGAGATGTGATACTGACGATTCACTTGAGAAATGAAATCAGACAGCCTGCAGTGTGCAGCCTGAACTTTATGACAGCGCACAAAAAAGTTCCAAAACACTTAAAAAAAACTTTGTTGTGATGACTTGCAAAGTCATCCAAACACAATGGCTGTGCGTAAAAGTTCTCCAAAAGTTGATATCCGAAAAAAACACCAAACTTCTCTATGATAAATCCATGGGCTACTGTGTCAGATAGAAACATCAGAAAAATAGACCCGGAGATGATCCATCCTTATAAATCCGAAGTTACAACCACACGCACAGCAGATCTCAGGACTTTTAAAGCGCAGGAGAGCAGATCAGGTCGATTATGAAGGAAACATTGGTCTATAATCCTCCTCTGGGCACACGCGCCTTCTCTGTTCCTCGAGTCCAGTTGTCTGTTTTGGATCGACTGTTGGTCTCTTTATAAACCAGATGATCGCACTTATCCAGTTCTCTGTTGTCTCTTCTGTCAGTGGTTTCCCAACAGAGACGTCGAGCCGTGACGTTCTTGCGCCGAAATGACTCTCTCTCTCTCTCTCTCTCTCTCTCTCTCTCTTTCTCTGGCAACAGGGGCCCCACCACTTTATTATGTTTCCTAACCCAACCCCACTCTCCAACCCAAATACAGTAGGTAACCTACATGGAGGTCAGAAATTCCAGTTTGCTGCAGTGTTGATCCAGTGACCTCCATATGCAGATATTGAACAGTTGAACGTTTTGTGAAAATTTGAGAAGTTGAACGAAGTCTGTAACTGAAAATATGTAGATGTAGTTGAAGTTGGAAGTTGCTGAAGAGTTTGAAGACTTTAATTTCTAACTCTTTAATTTCCAATGAGAGAAAAATTGCAGAAAAAGCTGAATATTTGAATATTCTAAGTATAAGCAGTACACTGGTAACGCCACCCCAAGAACCACCATGACCAGATCATTTACTGCCCTCCATTTGTTCCTGGCTTTACTGGTTCTGGCTCAGGCAGAAGATCAATTAAAGCCTTATAGACTTTGTTATGGGAAGTGTTGCTTGAGATCAAGTCCGTGCCAGGAATAACAGCACGTCATATGTCACGTCATGGCCTGACTGTTCGGGCCTGACAGTTGTAGCCCTGTTCACAGATCTGCAAGCCTGTGTGGATGGACCTGGCAAATGTTTGTACACCTGTCTTGGTTTTCTGATGATGTAGCCTGTGACTGTGGTGTCTCTGACACATTTGAACAAGAATCATTGCATAGATGGTGTCACTATCTGTCTCAAAGTAAAATTTAGAGTAGAAACATTAAAAAAGCATCAGGGACACAAACAGACCACACAACTCTCTCTCTCTGACATACACACACACACACACGCACCAAGAGTAACAAAGTGTCAGATTTCATTCCAGCAATCTGGCTCCCAGTTTAAAAATAGTGAGGCAGATTTGACCTCTACCCTGTGGAGCATGCCCAAGTGGTAGCTAAGTGTCCAAGGCCTCAGCAGAACCTGTGAGTATACAGTATATGTGCATTTTGATTCTATCTAAACTTGTTCCTTGAGCTCCTGCTGTGCTCATTACTGCTGATGGGTCAGAAAAGAAGAAAACTACCAAATGCCCCGCTGTATGAAATAAACAGACATCTAAATACACACAACTGACACTGAGCTTCGGCTCACTTTATTCTTTCACCGGAAGATTGATTCACTCGCTGTGTGACAGAGTTTTGAACCAGGCTGAAAGATGCTGATATCATACATGGAGAGAAGCATTGAAAAACAAAAGGCTTTATATGAGGACAAAGACATTAACTCCCCAAACACAAGACTGATGGGAAAATGCTCATGAAGCCACCAGTCTAATGACATTAAGAAGTTGTGTTAGCATGCTAGCTCACAGCTGACCTTACGACAGTACTAAACTGCCTCACACCTGGTCTCGTTGACACTGAGCAGTACAGTGGGTGACCTGACCGGGCAAGACATCAAAGCAAGGCACGGATGAGAATGCGGACACAAAGAAGAAACTAACAAAGTAGGTGCAGGATCCATATTACAGTGACCAAAACAATCAATAATTTGTTAATAAGTTGTGCAAATGATAAAGAATATCGCAGACCTCAACAGACTTGTGGAGAACTGTGAAGGGATCAGACTATGGTGTTGATGTAATACTGAAAAAGTCCAATAAACCTGCTCTAACATCAAACATTTTCTACCAGTCGTGAGATGAAGCACCTGCAGTTCACTGCATCGATAAAACTGCTGTGGACTGAGTATGAAAAAAAAATGATGAGAGAATGGACGCAAAGGCTGATCAGACTGAGGCCCAGTGATGCTGGACTGCAACACATCTAGACCACAAATCTACTTTTAGGTACGGTGAAAACAACTAGAGCGATTCACATCAGAAACTCCCAATTAGCAATACACAGACCAGGCCGCCACATCTACTTCCCACATGTTCTTGAAACATGCTCAATGGCACGATGCAAATAGACTGACGTAAAATCAGGACATGTTGCAGGACAGGTGCTGCAGGCAGCAGTGTTTAAAGCATTAACTGTCATCCTGACTATCTTAGTGAGTCATTTCAGAGTTCAATTTAATGTCCATTATACTTAATCATGTAAGTGAAGAGGGAAAACGAACTTCAGTGTGTACAAAACCGTCATCTCATCACATGAGACCTGGGGCATACGAACGGCTGATTGTATTCAAATTTGTTCTAGTATATTCGCAGTCAGATGCTGTGTTGATTCAACAAGGCTCAATCCCACCGTGATGTGACAGGTGAACAGCAAGGGTAGGACTGCTAGCTACAAGGCAGAAACGGTGTTAAAGCTCTTCTTCCGACACATAAGCACGATCTCAAAAAGGGACCGTTAATGCCCCTCCAGATGAAACGCACTGAGAAGGCAGGAAGTCAAATTAACAGTTTGATCTTTAAGAGTGCGTTTTCACATTCCTTCTATGTTTCTTGACTTTGTCTGAAAATATGGAGCTTCAGTTCTTAAGTATTTTGTTTAAGGGCGTCACAGCTCTGAGAAAAGAAGAGGAACTGATTATGTTCAAATTTGCCTTTAAGCACTCTGGTACAAAAACAGCATACTGATTACAAAACTTAGACCTTGCTCTCCCAGAATACACTGATAGTGTAAAATATTATCAAAGACATACACACACTACGCTCATTAAAAATGTCATTTTTGATACAGAGTGAGACTGATCAGCAGCCAATAAGATCTAAAACAGCTATGCCAACAACTTCAGCCAGATAGGCGTGTCTTTACTGTCTAGAACACACTCTCATTTTTTTTGTTTTAGATCTTTTTACAGCATGTAAAATTGTTAAAACTTTCTGTAATGACATTTTAGTAAGTATGCATTTGGGTGTCTAGTTCCAAAACACACCAGTGGATATTAAAAAAAGAGGTGAGGAGAAGCTGCAGTCAGACTATTACAGAATGTCCACCTTAACCACTCCACTGAGATAAAACTCAAACAGGAGCCAAAATGACAAATTATTTGGTAACAAAAGTGAACTTACTATGCAGTATCATCCAAAAAAAATGTCAAAATGTACCTCAGCAAAAGCTTATAAAATATAATATGAATAAAATTATATAATAATATTCCTTGGTCCACAAAAACTATGTTACTCTCATAACAAAATGTTTCCCTTGCTCACAACAGATAAAATCAACAAGCTTCTCAGTAAAAACATGACCTTGGCAGTAAGAAAGTGTAGCGAACATTGCTCTCAAACCCACAGGTGTATAAAAACAAAACAGTTCTTTCACAAGTCCTGTTGCTGGGAGAGTTAGAAGACAGATTCATCCTCTTTTAGATGAAGATCAAGGTCCTCTGAATGGGTCTTCTGACGTGTCCACAATAATCCATAAGAGGGAGCTAAAGAGACAAAATCAGTTATCCCGAGTCTTTTCTTTGAACGCGTCTCTCTCCCCCAACTCTCTCTTGCATTCCTCATGATTCTGCAGTTGCTCTCTCACAAAGGGTTTCTGTGCAATTCTTCAAAGGTTCATGATCCTCTTTGGAAAATACATGCATGCATTTTCTCACTCATTCATAGCACACATACAAAACAACACACACACACACACACACACATAAGAAATATGTATTACTATGACAGCACCGACATGGTCGACGCTCCTGATGACATTCGTGAGTCACTACTGTTGTAAGCCCCGTGGCCGTCCCCGAGCCCACCCAGCGACGATGACGGCGAGGATGAAGATGCGGGTGACGACGAAGAGGTGCTGTGTGACCGCAAAATGGCCCCAGCGGCGCTGCAGTGAGGTCGCGGCCCTGGCTCAGGGGTGTAGGTGAAGGTGAGGGCGGTGGCATAAATGATTCCGTCATTGCGGACCAGCGTGACCGGGACCTGCACTGGCTGTCTCACCCAGCGCCAACCCTCCCTGAAGGCAGAGATGTCCGGCACCACACACAGGATGCTCTCTCCACATCTTATGGGGCGGACAGATGAGATATAGCTTGAGTGTTAAAGCCATTATTACACGATGTAGACTCACAAATATAAACACTCACCTGTACATTGTGTCAGCTTCAACATCTCCAAACCACACTCTTAGGTTAGGGGTGAAGTTTTGACCGGTGAGCTCCAACATCGCCACATCTCCCCCACCGTTTAACTTCACACAGCCAAACAAACAAACAAACAAAAAAAAGGTTTTATGTCTTTAAGAAGGTCGCTACAAGCTGAGAAAAAAACTTAACAGGGAAGTAGTTTGTTACCAGAATGGCACACATGTTTACTGATTAAAAAGCATAACAAGCATATTTTCAACAGAAAGGCTGTGTATGTACCTGCAGACTTTCCACTACAGGAACAGGTGTGACCGGTGTGGGGACGGGGCCCATGCCCTCATAAAAGGTGTACTCTGCCTTGTCAGTGCTAATAATAGTCCAGGAAGCCCCATCGTTAATAATCTCTTTGTTCGTCTCTTTGGAGGACGGCGAGGCCTGGAAAAACAAAAAACAGAAAAATTCAAAATGATCACTTCCCTATTTATGTAAACTGAGGAGAAAACACACTTGTGCAATACACCAGAGAGGAGGAACTACCAACTACCACAAAACAAATGGTATAACACACCTGGAACTGGATGATCCTCTCCTGTGAGAGACAGAGATACATCCTGTCTGTGTCTTTCAGGTAGAAGGCGCACTTGTGGAGCTGGGACACTGGGTCATCTGCGTCCATTAATGCAGTCTGCTTGTCCACTTTACGAATGACCTGCAGCATTCACGCACATACACACAACCACCATACATACAAAGAAGCAAATGTAATGCATACTTACATGTATTTAAATGCACCACTGGTACAACTGCATAATTTTGTCACAGACTATTTGACATTAGTACATGCATACCAGTCTGGGCAGGGCCATGCCAGTAACAGAACAGACCAATTTGACTGTCTGGCCATAGTGGATGTAGCCATCCCTCACAGCAAACTCCTCCCCTTCTGATTCATCATCATCCACTAAACAAAACAACACACACAAAAACACAATAAGTCTCTATAAGCTTCTAAATATTCAGGAGACAAAGATATATAATTAAATAAGATAATAACAATGTTTCAATTAATTTTAGGTAAACTGTTGTCTATCGATAGAGAAAATCAGGGAAATGAGAGCAGGGGATCAAATGGAGCGAAAAGAAACAAGAACATAAATAAATACAAACAGTAACTCACAGAGGTGGATGTAGAAGGCGCCCCACTGCTGAGAACTGGCATGAAAGTTTCCTCCCTCAACGTGAAGATACCTAGTACTAACAGTCTGGGAACGCAGGCGGTTAAACAACGCTACCTTAGTCCCCGAGGCTATACACACTGGGATGAGAAAAACAGAGAGGAAGAGTGAGTGAGAGCAAAGAGGATGAAAGATGACAGATTACACAGTTTCTCATTATGTCTGTATGTGGTGAAATCATACAGCTGTCATGACACACGCTGGAATGTGTGTGTGTTTGTACTGACAACTCACAATCTGCATTTTTCAAGGACTGTTTTTTCTTGGAGGGCTTGGAGATGACCTTGATCCTCTTGCTGAGGAACACTCCGATGTTGGCGCTGTTTCCATATAACATCTTCACAGACAGCATGAAGTGTTTCCTTTTGTCTGAGTCACTGATATACAGTGTCTTAGCCGTGCAGAAGTGCTGATGTAGGGAAAGCAATCAGGTTAGGGGATTTTGTATGAGAGTGTGTGTTTGTGTTTGTCCCCCTTTCACTTCCCTCTCAAGTAATTCTCAGAACAAGTTCATGAATGACAGTGGTGCAATAAGCAAACAATATCTGCTACAACATGAACATGTTGAACAGAGCGGCAGAGAAAAACAGAAGGTATGATCAAACTGCAAACTGCGCAGAAACTGTACCCTTTTCCTGTGGTTACTTCGCATGGTTAATCAACAGTTAAGAAAATAGTAAGTTATTGCTCAAATAACTGAAGCCAGAAGAGGCTGTCTACAATGAGTGCTGTTAACAACATAAGAAAGATATATAATTGCATTATGATTATTATTATTGTATGTTATTATAAATGCCTACACACCTTCCCCTCCAGGTTGAGCTGCTGCATCTCCTGCTCACTGTTGCCTATCCCGATGAATGCACATGGCTGGGCCTCCTGCTCTGTGCAACCCTCCTTCTCCATATTCTCCATCTTTTTCTGCCAGCCGCTGCCCATCAGATACACCGATGGTGGAGGGCAGAAAAACCTAATCCACATAGTGTCAAAAACCGCACAGGAGTTCCAACGCATCAGTGAAAATTTCTCCATCACACACACTCACACACACACTGAAAACTGTATCAAATATTGTGTCATACAAACCTTTTTTCATTGCCATATGATTTTTGTGCAACTTTAGCATGTAGTATAAGCACTGTTTGATCATCTTTCTCCTTCAAGTAATTCCTCATAGCCTCCCTGAAATGGAGAGGCGACAAGACATTTCATCAATTTGACAGTCCAGAACAAATTATGATATACAACTACTTTAATCCAGTTGTTTTCTATTATCTTTCTGTACAGACTAAATAGCGTTGAGTTCTCTGCCCTATTAAGAGGTGCTTATGTTTCACTCTACCTTGTCAAACGCTGAGGCTGAGGTCGCTCACCAAACTTCCTGCAAAACAAAAACATCAGAGAGCTAAGTGTTTACACAGTTTTTAATGTTGAGCTACTCAGGCCCACAATGTCAGTGACATGTGTGAAAGCAGGCGTGCTCATGCTTTCACTCTGTATTGATAATTCAAATAGAAAACACACATATGGAAATATTTGCCTTCATAATTTAGATTTATGGAGTTCACAATAAGCAGTAATGTGACACTGAAGATGGTTTTAATAGTGCAATGGTGAAAAAATCATTATGAACCTATGACTTTCTTTAGGAGCAACTTAGTGATGTGAGAAAAAAAATAATAACTGACCAATAAATGAATACAAGTGCAGCTATAATCTGCTATAACTATTTTACACAACTGCTGTGACGTTAATACAACAGTGTTGCAGTGTGGAGAGTTTGAAGAGATGACATTGTTTCTGTGCTCAACTCACTGAAACAGAAATTAAACAGGCGCAAAAAACGTAGGTAAGGCGAAACGCAAAACTACTGAATGACAAAAAGTTTGTGAAACAGTTTCAAACTGATTTAATATCGCACGACAGCTCAACAAATGGCAGAGAAAGCAGGCGACACTACAAAGAATAGTTTAGCACAACAGACCCCACATCAAGCCTCAAAGTGCCACAGCGTGGGGTAGGTTTACTGAGGCTACGGCGGCAGCACTGACACGCACAGGCATCACTCTGAAACACCACGAACTGGCAACGGTTTCCCACGGAAAAATAAAACTTTTTTAAATAACATAATGCTTTGA
>OMNW01035478.1:0-10843 GCA_900303245.1 Selene dorsalis | reverse complement strand
CATCTTATTTTTTTATTTTTTTTAGCCACAACAACAAGCACTGGCATTAATAATATTATAAACAACAGTTAAGAAGGCTGAATGTAGTCAACAGCAAGAATAATATCAAAGATCTTGATGCTGACACTCTGGAAGACATGACCTACTGACAATAAGGTATTTAAAGGAAGCAGCACAAATTTAATATTAGATGTGAGGTTTACATCATAAGTGTACCGCACAACTGAATTTGATCTCATAAGTGTGGACATACAAATACTGTGTGGACGATCATCTCTCTTACATGAATTTAAACTGAACTGAGAGGAAAGGATAAGCCCACAAAATATATCAGCTAAGGAAGAAAACGTTAATATCGGTTAGTTTGTTCAGCCGTTAGATTACAACTACCTAGTCGGTGTGATTTTTTGGTTAGCGGGGCATTGCTGCTTTTACTGATAATGCAACCTTTCCAAACCAGCTTAAGTGACTTTACTTCATCAAATATTGCTGTGCTCCTTCAAATATCTGAATGAAAACGCAAGTTAGCGATCGTAACGACATTACTGACATTAACGACACTTGTCAGTTGACGTTAGCATTAGCTTTCCGATTTATTCAACGTTATCTAAATTCAACGTTACCTGACGCTCTGTTCCGGTTCTCAGAGAAAACGACGGCTTTGTCCGGGCGGACTGTGTAATTTCAGACGGAACAGACGAGAAAGACAAGGCTACCGTCAAGAAACAGCCGCTTTATATGTCTCCTTTAAGGATGATATAAGTTAACGTTAGCTAACTAACTTCATACACAAAACATCTCATTTTCCTTCTCACGCGCTTCCGGTTCTTGTTCGATTTGTCGGATGTCGACAGTTAATCCTTTGAGTACGTCATCACGTAACGCTAAATCTCTAAAAGAAAAAAGAAGAGAAAGAAGGAAAACACACATGCAAAAATATATGGGTAATATGATACTACCACAATATAGATATTAAAAAAATATTAATTAAGAGCGAATCATTAAAAATAAACTAGATAATATATACGATAACATGTGCTATTATACCCATTGTGTGTGATGATAATGTTTTGACGAATTGAGGAAAAAATATTTTGTAAAAGAGGCAGAAGGGAGTCAGTCATTTGATGTGTTTCTGTCAGGCTGTGACTCTTATATATTTTTATGCCACACACCATCACCTAAATGGTGCTTTAGTTCTTAACAGACATTAAGGTTTTATTCTTTTAACATATGATTGTTGTTGAGAGTACTCATTCAATACATTTTCTCTGTAATAGATCTACTGCTGTGTGTAGCTTTTTATTCGCTGCGCTAAACCTTGATAAATGCTGTTGATCGTCATCCGGTAAATAGCAGAAGGGCGCCGCCTGGTGGTCATCTCTCTCTCTTTTATTTCCCATTCTGTGCTCCATAACAGACAACTGCAATTCCATTACTGCTGGTGTTTTAAAATATGTATAGTGTGGAGAAGTAGCGCGAGAGTGAATATTTAACATATAAATAAATACACGAAGACAAAAAGAGAAGATGTTTATGTGCTGATACACACGTTTGTTTTTGTTTTTTTTTTACATGCATCAATCCCCAGTGCACTGTTAATGCTGGTGAGTGTTATTCCATACGACATCGTCCTTCTACAGCAGATAAAATAGGTTCATGTTCATTTGTTATTTCAAACTGTTAAAACCGCATAAAGTGTCCTCTGGTACCATTTCAACAACAACAACAAAAAAAACACTCGCTAAAGTTGCATAAATGGCAATTTTGGCCATAGCTGAGTTATATAATCTCTCTTGCACACTGATCAATAAATATGATTTAGCTTTACTTGTCACCACTCACTGCATCCACAGACATGCTGTATGGGAGGCTGGAGCTAGTGCAAGTTTAAAAAAGGTCATATACACAGATTCTGTTATGAAATTGAGAACAGGAGTTCATCCAGCTGAAGCCAGACTTTCCTGAATTGAGGGGGGAAGGCGACTCCACCACTGGGTAATCAGGTGAGAGAAGAGGTGAGATAAGGCTGCGGTATAACCAGGTCACTGTAGCAAATGGAGAGCTAAGCACTGAGCAACAGCAGAGTGTAGAGCATAAGCCATAAACCACGGCATTCTGCTCAAAATGTAGGAGGTAGACAGAGGGCATTTGTTGCAAATTAGTTCTCAAGTCCCACACATGCATATGCTTTCTTGCATAAATTATTTCTTTAATTCAAAATATATGCAAACATAAATTAAGGACATAATGTAAGAGTAAGTCTGCTTACTCGTGAGCTTAGGTGCATCAAACCTTTGTTCCAATGTAATTCTTAGTCGGTGGTGTCAAGTTTGGTGTTCTCAACTCAGATAATCTGCTTCATAAAAGGTATATATGCTATATAAAAGGAGAAAAAAGAAATCTTCCATGTGTATTAATCAAAACTGTTGCAGTCTCAGCAGAGAACAATGCCATCATGAATCAGCTCATCATTGTAAGAAAGCTGCAAAAATAGATGTTCTGTGTCTTCAAAGAAATCTTACAGGTGTATTCAAAACAACACTATAATTGTGGAAACAGTATCACTAACTTATAGATCACTTGTTTAATGAAATGCAGGTTTGTTCTTTCACTCCCCATAGGGAAAAGAAATGTCATGAAGTTTTTCTATTCATTGTCTTTTGTGAGTATCTCTCATGCACGTGTTATAAAAATGGCAACGTGTGCACTGAGCAAGGTACAATAAACTTTTGTTCTCTCTTTGCAAGCCATGACAGTTTTTCATTACATAAAGAGTGTTATTAATAACTCCACAGGGGAATGAAGAAAAAAAATTGATAGCATATGTGCATGTTTGTGTGCATTCAATATTTTTGGTGTTAGCTCAACTTATCCCATATCCTCCATCTGTTCATGTGCCTTAATATCAAAAAGATGTTCAGATTACACAGTTTCATTGTGATCTCTGTGTTTGTTTCTGTGTGTGGGTGGATGAGTGGACACAAGTCCTTGGATGGGTGTATTATTCCACAAATTATCCTTTGTCCTTGATAAGCAACATTGCAGTAAACTCTACGTGTAGGTAAAAAAAAAGAAAGAAAGAAAGAAAGGAGAAAAAAAAGCACAGGAGATAAAAACGGGCATCAGCTCATCCAACTTTCAGATGTTCATGTGGATCATAGAACAAATTAGCATCTCCAAAACTCCTAATTAATGATTCAGCAGGCCAGTCAAAGAAGTGAGCCCACATGAATGATTAAATATGTGCTAACCTAATTTAGAGCCTAATCCATAATGAATGAATTACGCTGTTTAGTCATAGCGGAGAGAGAATGGAAGAGAGAGGAGAAAGATTTGGACACAGGAGCGTAGTTAGACTCGTGAGGTGATGAATTCAGAAAGTTCGACCTTACTACCTCAGCTGCAGAAACTCTCAAACCACAACAACCTTGGCAGGTCAAAGAGTAACCACCACAATGGAGACAGGATAGACTGATTTTAAGACTTCACCTGTTCTCTTTATTAGACTGTTGGGGTTTGTGTTTTATTGTTTTTGCAGCTAAAATTGTGTCTGTGCATCAGAGAGGAAGAACAAGACAAAAAGGTCATCAGTCGATGTGTGTGCCTGTGCATGTGTGTGTATGAGGGGATGTCCGTGTATTATGTACTGCAATAGCAGAGAGGGGAAGAGAAAGAGAGAGTCAGCACTGTAATCTACAGGTGAAGAGTAATATCAAAGAGAATAGACGAGTGAAGTCCTAGAGCTGCAGACAACAGGTGCAAATCCCTGTGGAGGAGAAAATCTCAAAGTGACGGCTTTCAATTACACCAGTTTGAGAAAATGTGTGTGCGTGTGTGTGTGTTTGTGTGTGTGTGCGCGCTACCTGTCAGCACTTCTGGGCTTTACTGACAGTTCGATGTCACAGCTTCTGAATTGAAAGTACCCCATGTACACACAAAGAAGCCCGCAGACATGCACACACACACACACACACACACACACAAGCACACATACACTCGTGTTTCTCTCCCTTATTTTTTTCTCTGTCTCGTTCTCACATTTGTCTCTGCTGTATTCTCTGGTGTCTGGTGTCTGACTGCTGTTGGACTCTCTGAAAGGCAAAGGAAGCAAAAGCAGATAGTGCACACAGGAACCCGGTGCACAACTGTACATTGTGTGTAGGTGTATGTTATCTGTGCCCCTGAGTGTTTGAGAGTCAATGTAGATTTGTGGTTTGCAACCTTTATTCAGGAAGTAGAAGCCATAAGTGAACAAACTAGCGAGGATCATGACATATTTATTTATTTGTCAGTTTATTTCAAGACAAAACAGAAAAAAAAATCTTACTTGAGAAGGAAAGAAAGAAATGCAACAGTTATAGAGTATGTGGGTCATGTAGCTGAATCTAATTTGCAGCCCCCGCTGCTGGTTCGGCTTGCAGTTGAACACGCAGGAGAGGCTCATCACTTCAATATAATAAAGCTGACCAGTATCAGTAAGGTAACCTACATCATCAGAAGTATATAAACAACAATATATGTCAAAATATCACAGTGTAATTTAAGGTATAAACATGCGGCAATAACAGGTTTTCCTCTTCTGGTTTTCCACAACATTTTGAAACCTGTCTGTTGGGATTTGTTCCCATTCAGCCACTAATGCATTAGTGAGGTGAGGCCACTGATGGTGGTAGATAAGACCTGGCACACGGCTGGTGTTCCACTTCATCTCTAAGGTGTTGGATGGGGTTGTGGTCAAGCCCTGTGGTTGCCAGTCACCTCCCCTCCCTGCAAATTCAGAAAATCATTTCTGTTATGCACCTGGCTGTGAGCATGCTGGCACTGTCATGTTGAAACAAGAAGGAGACATTTCCCGAAGCTTGAAACTGGAAGCACTCTCTAGTCTTAAATATCACTGTGTGTGTGCGGTGCATTATGATTCCCCATCACTGGACTTTAGGAAAACTAAAATATCATAGAAAACAGCCCCTGCCCAAAAACACACAACGGTATTCATCAATGTTTAGATGAATAAAACTGTAAATTTTGATTGGAAAATAAATTCAAGGTATATTTTACCATTGCCTGTCGTGTCAGCGAACATATGATCCTTGATAAAAAGGCTCAGACTGAGTACTGTTTTGCTGTAATGGGGCGATTTTGTATTCAAGTTTATGCTTGCAGTGACCACAAGGTGGCAGTAGAACAGTATTATTTTCTGCTGCAGCCTGGTGAGTGACTCATCGAACCAGAGGAGCTGCAGCCTCTCAGACAGACAGAGGAGATAAAAACAGCCAAACCTGCTGTATTGACCCCAGCCTCAGCGCTGTGGCTCCTCTGCTAACCTTTCCTGAACGAGGAACGCACCTTTACTGCAGAAGCATGCAGATTTCCTCGTTAAATATAAATAGAGGAGATCATGGGGCAAAGCATCTCTAATAGACGAGACGTACAAGTCTGACATGCTGTCACGCTCTAAACCAGGCCAGTGGTGTATGGTTTTTGTTCAGACACTTTTTAACATGCCCTTTCTTATAACCTCACAAGAAAGAAATCAATGGTCTGATTTTGACTGACTGGTGATAAGTGCGCTCTGTCAAGCCAGACAATCCTTTGCTAAATCTGACAACTTAAAAGAAGGAGATGCCTCTTAGGGATTTTGAACAAGCTCACTTGCTGTGAGGTGGCTGGTGAGGCATCGTTATGTAAGACAGCACACATAGTCAAGGATGGGGCAGAGTTTTGTTGCAGAGGCAGTTTTTCAACTATTCTGTACTTTGTAGCAGAAATAGTGTCCTAGAATTGAGTCTTATAGGTATGTGAATATGAGAAGATGAACAACATTAGTGCATTAGTCTGCTGTTTATGTAACTGAAGATGGAGGATCATGAGTATATGCCAAAGGTTCGAGGCACAGCCTCCCTTTTCCTTTTAAAAACACACACCCGTTCTTTTCAGGTCCTTTGTTGACTATATTAATTCCCTTTACTTCATTCCCTAATGTCATCCTTCACAAGTAAATGCCAAATAAGTGTTACCCTATCCATGGGTGTGCAAATACATCTGTGCGTGCTCTGACCGGATGTATGTGTCAGTGTGCTGTGTCGTTGTGTGGGTGGCACCCAAGCGCTATAGGACATCCAGGTGAAACGAGTGTGCGCTGTCCAAACCCTGCAGGGGCAAGCTAATCCTGGTTCCTGATGTTAATCTGACTATTGAGCTTCTGTATGGGGGGGCCATGCTGACACCTGATGGTGTGGAGGTCAAAGCTGTGTGTGTATGTGTGTGTCTGAGTGATGCTCCTCTTGCCCTTTCCAAATGTCACAGAAGGGCCAACTCCTGAGGAGCAGGCCCATAATGTGGGCCCACACATCATGTGTGTGCGCACGTGTGCATTTGTGTTTGCGTGCGTGTCTTGCCAATCTCCACTATTAAGCTCTTCAAACGTATCGTTTCTACTGATGTTTGTGTGTATGTGTGTGTGTGTGTGTGTGTGCGCATGTGTGCAGACAAGAAAGAGTGTGCACAATCTTGTTTGCGTGCAGGTCTCTCTCCTGCATCCCATTCTCTATTCTCTTATTGCATCTTTAATAACTGTCGTCCACAGTACAGTGCAGTTCACAAACAAAGTCTTCAAAACAACATCTGCTTACCACAAATTTTCAAAATGGATTTTCTTATATTTTTCCCAAGTGGTTTGTAGTTAAGTTTTGATTCATATTCATGAAGAACTCTCCTAAAGTTAGAAATAAGACAGTCAAAGCACTGTTCTGCCGGCTGTCAAGTGTCACTTTATTAAGTGAACGGAGGCCCACTTATTCTGCCATGTCGCACTAATAATATTTTTCAAGTGGCTCTGCTGTAAGACAATTAGTTCACACGTGTATAAAAACACTGTCAGATTCAACATGAACCATCTCCAAGCCTGGCTTAGCTTCACGAATCCCCATTTATGTTTTCACTCAAAATTATTCCTTATGTGACTAATGTGGGTGAAAACAAAACCAAGTACTCTACGGTGCTGGATTCAGGATAGCATTGTCCGCCCCCAGTCTGTCACCACTCTGTCCTATTCTATTCCTCATGGCATGTAAAACAAAAACAGAAAAAAAAACAATTAGCAGAGCCACAGTGCTTGCTTGAGAATTTTTGACCATCACTGCCAAATAGAAACAGAAAACGTATGTGTCAAGCATTGCTTTATGATGCTAATGTTTGTTTTTCATGGGGACTTTTCAGCAGCACATCATTTTTGCCAGCTGGGAGTGTGCAACACATAAGACAATGAGCAACTGCAAACAAGCAATGTTTGATGTTTTCCTTCTCTGCTCATTTTCTGTTTTTTTTCTTCTTATTTTTCCACTTGCTTTCTACATTTGAGAGAGAGTTGTTTGTGTTACAAATACTGATTACACTGTCCAGAATTATAGGTATAATACAAGATTGATTTCCCCTTTAGCCACTACATAAAAAACTACTCTCGTTAAATTTTAGCCGGAATAATAGAATGATTCGAATTGCACAGCATATCAAACCACACATCTCCTATTTAGAAGCACCTGCGGTGTGCTCATAAGCTTTCATTTGCAAAAACATTACGAAAAACAGTTCAAATGCATCCAGTCCTTCTATATTTCATTAGTGCACCCTGATTGAAAAAAAAAGAAAGGTGTATATTTACAGCTTTTAAGATCAAACTCTGCGGGAGCCAGGCAGCAGTGGTGGTATTGATGGTAGGGGGCAACACATGTAAAGCCAAAGTGCAGTTTTAAAACAGTTTCTGTGACAATCATGACACGGCGGGTTGTCTTACTCATGGGCAGAACCCATAATGATGGTGTTTGAATTGTTACACACAGCAAAATACTGTCATTATCAGAGAAATGAAACTACCACAGTGCAATTGCTACATTATTGTTGGAGGAAAGTTTTTGTTTTTTAACAGTGAAAGAAAAAAATGCCTTGACAGTTATGTTGTTAACCCTCAAACAGATAGTAGACTAATGATTTATGTGCATGTGCTAAAACCAAAACAACTGAAAACATGATGCATTGTATTACACTCCTTTGACTGGTATTCTTTCTAAGATAGAGAATGGCCAGAGGGCAGGACTGGTGATATTCCACGTTTCATGTACTGTCAATTAATCCTATGAAAAAACCAAAACCAATAATGAACTGATAGCAAGTACTGTCTGTGTTACCACAGCCTGTGTTTTACTCTTTTCACAGAGGATATCCAAACACAAGTCAACATGTTTGCTGTGATAATGTCCCGTTGTTGTCCAGAACTTTTATAAAAAATCACATAGAAAAGTCAATCTCAAATGTCTAGATGAATTATATTTAAAAAGGTCAGAATGACTGAGTCATCCAAGGTTTATCACTGTTTTATAATCTGCATTGCCACATTAGGGGCACATCTAATCGCCTGGTAATAAAATGACAAAAAAAAAAATCACACAGTTTCACTAAAGCCACTCATTTCCACTCATCTACTACTATTCTGGGCCAACTCACTATCATGTTTTTGTGAATTCCTCTTATGTTCTGGATCATTGTGGCTTTCATACTCGACCAACTGGACTCTGTGGTAGCAGATGCCGTGGGAATAGTAAGGGTCAGTTATTTGTGTGTGTGTGTGCGCGTATGTGTGTGTGTGTGTCTGTCTATGTGCATGTGTGTCTGAGTGTGTGTAATTTTGTGTGTGCCTGCATGTTTATACTTGCCTGTGTGTGTGTTTTGTGCTTAATTTATTCAGGAATTCCCCTGATATTAGCTGGCACACATTACTTTCCCAGCCTCTCTCATAATCCTCTTCTTCTTCATAAGTGTTTCCCAGACCAAAATGGAAAACCAACTGAATAATGAAGTACAATCTGATATAATACTTCACATATTTTTCCTCTTATCATCTTCGCTAATGAGGCAAACAGGGTGGCTTAATAGGCTGTTTAGGTTGGACATTGTAGATCATTTAAAGGCCATTCCTTAAGAAAACTGTAAATGAGACATATTCATATTCTACCTCCTATCTTACTTGTTTAAATTATATCTAAAAGTTACTGGGTGACGTTTTTACTATAACCCACAGTTTTTATGACATATATCTCCTGAATTCATTTCCAGCATATTCTTACATTTTAAAGTACTGAGATAAAGAATTTCAGCATGCTGCCAATCCCATCACCCACCCTAGAATATTGGATGTTTGTTTGTGTTGGTGTACAGCAAAGAATAGTTAAGTATATAGTATACATTTTCTAACTTTCAAGGTTTAATACACACTCATTTAAATCATGAATAACTGATAAAACTATTAATAAAAACTGGAATGTAGACTGGGAAAAAACAAATAAAGCTTGATCCTCTATATCTGAGGCCAAGCATTCTTGAGGGATATTTAGATAGTGACTGAGTGACTGAGTGACTTTTTAAAAAGAGCATCTAGCAACAAATGTAATGACTTTTAGGTCAAACTTTAGCTGTGTTTCAATAGAAATGAGCTACTGGTCCTGGTACTGGTATTTTATACATTATACATATTTTTAGACACAGAGAACTTTCTATGTTTTTTGAATTCTTGCAAATGCAAAAACTATAATGCAACATCTGACATTGCCATCTCATAAAGTTGTTATAGCATGTTTGCAATATATGTATTGACTTCAAGACATGTATCCATCCACCTAATGAAGGTACATCCAACATTTACTATAGATATACACTGTTTCAAGAAAAATGCTACCCTATCAAACATGATGTCAATCACATTCCGTATGTTACTTATGTGTGTTAGCATACCAACATTTGCTAATCATCAAAGTCATCAAGATTCCCCCCCTGTAGACCAATGTCTGTATAAACTTTCACAGCAATCTATAAAGCAATTGTCGAGATTGACTGACAGACCAAAGATTCCATCCCTATAGCCACGCCACCAGCATAAGTAAAAATATTGATTGAGTGCGGCTCTGAGTCATTAATATGCTGTAAATATATGGACTGCTACATGGGCAGAGTGATGACTAAAACCTACAATATTCAGATCACCAGGAGAATGGTAATGGGAACCATGTGCATGCTGTTGCATAATGAAGACAGTCATCTAAAGTTAGTTTTCTGGCCTTGCAGTCTGAATGTGGAGGATCAAGCTCTCTTCCATTTTGGGTGAGATTTAATAGTCATTATGAAGAGATGATTGCTGTCCAGCGTTCCTCCCTCCTCCCATACTCCCCTTCATCCCTCTTTATTGAAGCTTCCCCAGCAAGTCGAGGACATGCAGTCGCAGATCCTTCAGGAGACACTGCAATAACTACTCATTCACCGCTGTGTAGATATGCTGTGTATATGTGTGTTAACATACACACACTTACTTACACTTACACACACACACACACACACATACACACTCCACTGTGAAAATGGATTAACACACAAAGAGATAGATTCACACACACACACACACACACACACACACATTCCTGTATGGGCATCATAGTGAGCTCCAGGTAAGTGTGCAGATGAAGTGAGGACCACCCTTTCTGCTACACTTAGAGAGAAGTACTTGTAACTTTCCCCACTAGATGACCCTGATTCAATGTCCCACCTCAGATTCTTTAAGAAACAAAGTGAAACAATCAGCATTAAAACACACGACTAATGAAGTGAGGACTTTTTCATGGGCGCCATTTTGGATTAGTGTGTAGCTGGACTATTTGACTTATGTCACTTTTCAAGTCTTTGAAAGGAAATTAGCCAGAGTTCAAAGCCATGTAAAGTCAAATACAGCAGATGTCGTCGGAAGCATCGGAACATATCAGTTCCCGGTCCCTGTTCTGGTCCCTGTCTGGATCCCGGA
>OMNW01035476.1:12406-31264 GCA_900303245.1 Selene dorsalis | reverse complement strand
TATTCACTCTTGTGTATGCCAATGTCACTATGATTACAGAGATTTTATTTCTGAAAAGGACTGGTTTGATTTGACGGTGTACAGTATTCAATATTGAAAACTGCACCAACAGAATATATATATATAAAATATTATTAGAAAAAAATAAAGAAATATAACTTTGTTGATATACTATTTCACAATGAGGAAGACTGTAGATTTGTGTGTGAAAACCTTGATATTAACACATGTAAATCACAGAAGAGCATTTTCTTTTAAGGACTTTGTCTGTTGTAGCTCTTCAAGTATCAACATTCAGCACATGTCAGTGTTCTAGCTGCATCAGGTGGAGCTTCTAGTTTAGTCCAGTGGTTCCCTACTTAAACATGAGGTTCAACTCCCTGCTCAAGGCTCAAGTCTTGGAAAATGAAAGATGTGATGAGACTGGAGCATGGCACTAAGCGCAGCTGGTAAAGTGCTGTCGCTCCATGTGACAGAGTGAAACAGCTGCTGAGCATCAGACCTTTAACTGAGGAGGGCTTGGCCATAAAACCTAATTTTACTGAACCAAATCCAGCACAACAAGGTCTCGGGTTCAGAAAGGATCTCAGAGATCCTGATCCAACCAGCCGAAGTACACATGAACTATGGCCTCACAAATTATCACACAGCTTCAACAACTATCAACTCTGAAAATTAAAAAAAAAAAAAGAGAGAGAGAGCTAATCACAGGCATGATAAGGAGCTGGGAACATTTTTCCAAACCACCAAAAATATGCCAGACATCATCTCCTGACTGAAACTTTTGGTATCTGGAGGCGTCAGAGATTACAGCACACACATATATAGATAGATTAAGATAGAAAAGTCTGAAAGTTCTGTATAGATGCAGTATCAAATCTCCTGGGACACCAGTGACTTCCAGGGAAAAGTGGAAGGTGCCCAAGACGGCATGGTGTCTCATGTACTTTGAAAGAGACTGGTGAGGGTGAGCGTGGCCAGTTCACCAAGGAAATTCCACTAAAGTCAGACTGTATTACTGAGGAGTTTCTAAATTTAATCGGCCACATTTGCAAACATGAAGGGTAAAAATATTAAAAGCATCCTTATAATGCAGTCCAGAACAGAACCGACACTCACTATCAGAGGTGAAAATCAAAAGGTTCACCATGATACCACATCATGATGATTTAAAGGGCAATGATTCGATGTTTACCGATAATAAAAACTCTGCAATGATACAATTTTGATTTAATTCAGGGATGAGTGGTGGCTAAGAGACAAACCATGATCCCTTCAATTCAATTCAAATCAAAATCACACAAAGCAACTATCATTTGACTTCATTTCTGAACTCAACCAGACATTTAAATGAAAAATAATCTTGTTTTTTTAATACAAATGGGCCTTATGTTGACTATAAAGCGTCACAGTCAGCTTTACCGAGGTTTTCCAATTTTCATATAAAAGAAAACTAAATTTTATAAAAGAACATTAAAGAGGAACTCTGCAGGATTTCTTACCTTAACTAAGCTACATTTTTACCTTCATTAAACAGCTTCAGAGTAATTGTGATGGTTAGATATATGACTTGTAACTAGTTACAGGGAGAATGAAGGCTCTCTGTCTTCCACCTAGCGTCTCTTGGCCGAAAACCAACCTTACAAGATCAGTGCGTCTGACCAGCCAGCCTGACCAGCCAACAGTCCAGCTCTCGTCTCAGCAGCACTGCGACACAAACGCGCCCCGTAACCCATAATCTACTAATTATAATGGATAAGACTACACAGGTATACACGTTGTAACACCCTATATGATAAAAAACGTTATCCACCCCTCTGTGGATCGCTTTCTCGCCAGCTTCATTAAAAACAAACGCACATGGTCGCGAGGAGGGTTAGTAAAACAGAGGAAAAGCGACCGGACTTGCATAGTTCCTCTTTAAGTTCCTATTTGTCAAGATTTTTGTGTAAACCTTACTCCTGTTTAGAATCTCAATTGAAATATTTGGACGTCTTGGATGAATGAAATATGAAACGCTGTGGCTGATTTTCCATGGGAAAAGCTGGTCACAAGTCTTGACTGGTTAGGATAAGTGGGAATGGACTTGGTCAGATCATACTGAATCCAGAGTCATGAGACCAGGCCTTCAACTGTCCAGTGCAGCCTGGACTTTCTGTTTTGGGTGACAGGGAGTGGAGTCAGATGTGGTCTTCTGCTAACGATTGTTGGATGTGTTGTTTCCCCCTGAAGCCTTTCTGCTCTCAACAATTGTACAGAGTGGTTATCTGAGTGACTGGAGCCTTTCTGTCAGCTCCAGACAGTCTGACAGATAGCCCACAATCATCTGAAAGAAGCATCACTGTGGTGGAAAGATATGAACTGCATCGTCCAAGCAAAAACTTTCACACTTTTATATCTTAATTATTTTTTCATCTGATGGTTCTACATCTGTTGATAAATCCATCAGCTGAGTGAGAACTTAGGTCTTTTTGTTTTGTATATTTGTTTAATCGGTTGAACTGCCGGATGATGTGATGCTGTAAATTATGAGAAAGGCATCAGACAGAGGCAAAGCAAGGCAGGAGAGCATGTGTCCCACTCTGAAACCAACATATACACTGTCTGACAACATGTGAACATGAGCACACACACACATCAAGGTGACACAACTGCTGCCCGGGTGTGTGTAACCGTGTCTGCAGTGAAATTACACCATCCTGTCAGAAATAGTGACGGTTATCAGGGCTGCACGTGTTCCTGCAGCTCCACATGGACATAACTGACCTTCCAGGCTCCACTATGATTTATATCTCACACACACACACACACAATGAGGACACAGTGTTTCTCTGCACACTGAAGTTGCTGCAGCAATATTTGATCCCAGTAATTACCAAATTAAATCAGGGCTGCAACTAAAGATTATTTTAATTAGCTGTTTCTACTTTAATAATCTCCTTTCTCCAAAGAGACATCCTTGTATTGTTTTATCCAACTATCAGTCTGATAATCCAGAGACATTCAGTTTAGTATCACATACAAAGAAAACTGTCATATCCTCAGTAGAAATCATCAAATTCTGCTACGGTGAGTCATCAAAAAGAAAAAACAAAACAAAACTCAATCATCAAATCAGTTGGTAATTATTATATTAATTCATTAAGCTCTTTCAACTCTGACTTCTGAGTCAGTAAAGAAGACATTTGTCGTTCACAGAATCGATGTTAATTAGCTACAGCTGAGCAAACTGCTCATCAAAACTGGGACTGGGCTGCTCAGTGGTCATGTGGTTAGAGAACGTCCCGTGTTGCAGCGAACGTCGGTTCATCTCCTGACTGAGACCTGTCAACGGTTACTGTTGACAGTAACCGTCAACACTGTAACGGTTCTGTGTGGATATATAGAGAACAGGGGAAAAACAGACTGAGGTGCCCGTCACACCTTATTAAGATGAATGATCAGTCTTTTTGCCACTGTATTTCTGAGTCTCACTTCAGGGCCTCATCCCAACAGGTGGATTCTTCCTGGCTCAACCTATCCCAAGATTCATTGCACACCAGTAATGAAAATCATGTAGCAGGAAACAAAGGTGACAGAGAGCCAGAGGACTCCACTACTGAATATAATTATTGGGTGTAATTTCACTTCAACAGCCAGTGGTACAACAGTAAACACCCTGGGTGTCAGGGACCGTGCTTTGTGATGTAATGATGAAGGAGGGAATAGAAAGAGAAAACCTTCTTGGGCCGCGGCGTCTTCACGGTCTATGACAGCTATAAGGGGCCACACCCTCCCAGAACACGTCCTCTAGAGGAACGTGGGCCCTGAATTGGGACACAGCTGTTGTATCGTTCTGTTACATAAGAATGAAAGTGTTGTAAACTGCTACTCTGCTCCACTTACTGAAAAGATCACAATTGCACCGTTATTTTACAACATCAAGACATCAGAGCACTTCCTGCATCCACAGACTGTTTGAACCAAACCACTCACACGTTAGCAGCAGGTCAGCGTGGCTATGCAATGTGCACTAAACCCAGAGTGTTCTAACACTGAAGGGCATTGAGTCAGTACGTTTCAGGTTTGAGAAACTGTGAGTCGACTTCTATCTGAGGGCCACATCACATGACAATATTAATTGTTGTGAATAAAACAGAACGCCTGCGACACTACTGCACTTTACAGTGTTATTATAGGTTGACTGTAGCTTCATGTGCTAGGTTAGTGAGTGATTAAGAGTGACTGTATCAGAGTCGGTCAGCACTGAGGCTCTTTGCTTGGCTCAGTTTGACCTGCAGCAGGTTTTTAACTTAATTCACGCTTTAGTTGAGTGATTTCGCTGTAGAAATGAACCAGAAAGAGAGAATGTGTCAAACAGCCAAGAATCACAGCTGTGACAGACTAGTTCAGAGAGACTGAAAGCTGAAGAGCTGTCACAGGGAGTGGACTCGCCGCAGCCCCTCGCTAAGGACGGTGATAATACCACCAAGAGAGAGAGAGAGGCCGACCAACCTGCAGGCCTCCAGACCAGCACAGACTTTCTATAGCAACCTGTTATGAATTTAACATTTGAGTCAGAAAACATTAGACGTCAACCACTCCTCCCCTGCTCTGTGTTTTGGCAGCAAAAACAGTCTGACCTACTTTAACTGTTTTCAACAGTGTCACATGGTTAGAAGACCGTGTTGCCATAACTGAATTCACTCACAGGGATATCACAGTTTCTTCTAAAATCATATCAATCACTTCATTCATGCCTCTGATGATGTCACATGAATGCCCCTGCAGCCCCAAGGAAATCCCAGGGTTGACGGAGCCAGCCGATAACAAGCTTCACATAACTGCTTATATAACAATGTCCTAGTGAAGCAGGTAACACCAATGTTCTCATTAACAGCATTACAGACTGCACCACTGTGATCATAACAGCACCGTAAGATATTCACAGTCATAAAAGTATTTTGTTTCTTGAAAAAAAAAAAAGAAGAAGTGTTTCGCAATCCTGATTAAATGATTACTAAATTATTTTCTCAGAAGTAGTTTTCCTGTGGTGAAAAATCAGTGACAACAATGTTTTCCTGGAAACCAGGGTGAACTGAACTATCAAGAATCAACTATCTGTGTGTGTGTGTGTGTGTGTGTTTGTTTATGTGTTTGTGGGTGTGGGCGTGGGCATGTGTGAATGTTTGTCACATGCAGATGAAGCAATTTCTTCTTTTAGCAGAGGAGGACCTGGTGATCTCTTCACCGTGGACAAACCCTGGTCAGATTACCAGAGAGAGAGAGAGTGAGAGAGAGAATGAGAGAAAAAGAGTGAGAGAAAGAGAAAGAGAGAGAGACAAAGACAGAAAAAGAGAGAGAGACAAAGAAAGAGAGCACGCACGTGCGTGTGACACTGTGAATGAGCCACATAGACTGAATGCAGTGTGTTCCTCTGAATATGGCCAGTGTTACCTTGCTTCACCACAGCAGCTGCAGATCAGTGCTGCCCCCTACCGGTCAGTGTCACACACTGACAGTCACATTGAAGACACGAGCCCCCCACTCCTGAGAGGCGTGAGTGTGTGCGTGTCAGTCACCTCTTGCAGCAGCTCGTTCTCCTCCATGTATGTCTTTGCGGCTGTGCTGGCGCCCTCGGCCTGCTTCTTGAAGGCTTCGTTGGAGGCCATGAGCGTGGCCTGCTGGGAGAGCAGAGTGGCCAGACGACGCAGCAACCTGCAGAAACACAGCACACGCACTGGTTAATGAAGGACACAGTCCACACACACACACACACAGAATCCAGAATCTGGACTTGAACCAAGACTCGGACAACCTGCTCCAATAGCTGCTGCTGATAGTGATAATAACAAAGAACAACAACACAACCTGAGGCATACCGCTGCATCAGTGTTAGATGGCTACGTGTGTGTGCGTGTGTGTGTGTGCGTGCACGTGTGTGTGACAGTAAATCAGGCCACCTGTCATTCAGGCTTCAACACATCACTCACAACCTAATATAGCCATTCACCACTTCACACACACATATAGTAACAGCGCACGCACCCCTACAGAGTTACCCCTGACATTTCCCAGCTGAGGTGTGCGTGTTGCATGTGCAGTGCATGAGATTGACAGGCGGTGATGTAACGGTGGCTCGCAGCAGATCACAGGGATGGGCATGGATGTGGGGAGCAACCCAGGGGCAAATATACCAAATTACTGCCCTCATTCCTGTCGGTCACTGGTCAGTGCTCTTGGATCTCATTAAAGAAGCGGCCTGCTGTTTTTAGACTTTTAATTTGACCACACAACTGAACTCTGACCTCTTTCCCTGCAAGGAAGGAAACGAGGTTTAAAACCACATGAAAACATTTAAGAGCTTTTTAAAAAGAGAAAAACAACTAGGACTAACATTTATTAAGTACGTGACTTTACAGAGATTCTGGTCTGGACAGGACAACTGATAATGTGAACAAAGTGGCCTATAGAACATATGGGGGGGTCCTTCAGTCCGGGTCTATGTGCAAGGGCAGAAAATAGAGGGGATTATTTAATCAGTCAAAAACAGAATATCATCAATTTGTTATAGGTTAGGTCCTAACAACTGTCTGCCGTTATGACTATTGTTACTGTCTGCAGCAGCTGGTAAATGAAGTTTAAATATGCAAGAGAAAACTGACTGACTGAGTACAGAGCTCAACAATAGCATAGCAATGAATGTTCAGAGAAGAGCTGAGAGTTTAAATACAGTTGTGAAGTTCACCCTGAAGTGAGCGGCAAATTCACCTGAAGGCCATTATGACGTTACGTGTTTTATCACGGTTCTGCTCACCCAACCTGGAACATGTGGACATTCTCTGTCCTCCTTTCTGTCTGCCAGGAGAACTCTCAGCAGTCATTGTCACTGCTGCATATATTCCACCACGGGCAGATACACACACTGCTCTGGCTACATTAACCCAAAACACCGAGTATCCAGCTGCAGCCCTCATCGTGGCTGGGGATTTTAACAGGGCCAGGGAACGCCGAACCTTTTCCAACACATCACCTGCCCAACGGGTGGGGGGGTATAATATTCTGGACCACTGCTACACTCTGTTTAAGGATGCATATAAAGCCACGTCTCTCCCAGCTTTGGGCGAGGCGGATCATGTCTCTATCCTCCTAACTCCTCGATACACACAGAGACTGAGACAGACACTACGGGCAACACAGCACGTCAGACGCTGGTCCAGCCAATCAGAGGGCATCTTCCAAGACGCACTGAGTGACGTGGACTGGGAGATGTTCCAGAGAGGTTCAGGAAACCTCAATGAGTTTACAGACGCGGTGATCAGTTTTATTGCTAAACTAATAGATGATGTCGTTCCACTAGCGTCAGTTAAAATATTCCCCAATTAAAAACCTTGGGTTGATAAAAAAAATACGCAAGGCCCTGGAAGCACGAACTGCAGCATACAACAGTGGACTAACTTCTGGGGGACATGTCACTGTATAAAGCCAAGTCTTATAAACTCTGAAAGGCCGTGAAGGCAGTACAGGAGTAAAGCAGCGCTACAGCTGAGCGAACTGACAGCAGGAGCATGAGGCAGGGACTGAGAAATATGATGGACTACAGAGGAAGGACTGTGCCTGTTGCTGTGGATCTCTTGCTGTTGGAGAACTTCATCAACTATTTTGCACGATTCGAGGACAGTAACACTGCCAGCACTGAGGCTAGTGAGGGATGGGGATGACAGAGACCGCCCCCTCTTCGTCACAGAGCACGACGTGTGCCGGGTGCTGAGACGGGTAAACAGCAGGAGAGCTGCAGGTCCAGATCATATACCTGGCCGGGTTAAAATCCTCTGCCGACCAACTGGCCCCAGTCTTCACTTATTTTAAATCTGTCACTTGCCCACTCTGTAGTTCCACTGTGTTTTAAGATGTCAACTATAATCCCTGTGCCCAACAAGAAGAATCCTGACTGTTTACATGACTGTCTCCCTGTGGCTCTAACTCCAGTAGTCATCAAGTGCTTTGAGCAGCTGATCGAGAACTTCATAAGCTCCTCCCCGCCTGATTCATTAGATCCCCTACAATTTGCATACCGACCAAACAGAAGCACTGATGATACTATTCCTCATGTCCTTCACACCACACTCTCCCATCTAGATACTGGCGAGGGCAGGTATGTACACTTACTGTTTATTGATTACAGCTCAGTGTTCAATACTATTATATCCTCACAACAGACTGTTTGCGTGGCTGCGCCCTGGCAGACGGTGGTGCTCCCTCCAAGCCAGAACCAAGAGACTGAAAAAGAGCTTTTCCCCCACAGGCAGTGAGGATCATGAACATGCCAAGACTTCTTTATTTGTTGTTCATTTATTATTGATGTATTGGACTGAGAGTGATGTTTTTACAACTGTTTTAGTTTTGTATTGACATTCTCCTTTTAATATGTGTGTATGGGAGTGTGTGTGTGTGTGTGTGTGACATTTTCTCATTGATTCTTGTGTTTTATTGGTACAGTCGTGCACTTGGTTTTGTGCATCTCACTGCACTGTTTTGTAAACCTTGGTTTTTAGCTCTGCAAGTGACAAATAAATAAATCTATCTATCTATCTATCTATCTATCTATCTATCTATCTATCTATCTATCTATCTATCTATCTATCTATCTATCTATCTATCTATCTATCTATCAATCAAACAGCTGATCACTGTAATTATCAATCAATATAATGACTTTGTTGGGGACTATTTTCAGCAGCAGATTTGGTGCTTTCATGAGTATTTCATGCAGCAGGACGGTGTGTTGACGGTGATAAAGGAAATGAACCAGTGACACAGTGATGCTCACCGAGTAGTTTTTTGAAACAAAGCGGCTCAGAGGAATCAGAAACACCAGACTGTAACGCTGCTGGTCTGTTCCTCTACAAACATCAGAAACAGTTTCCAGATCCAGCCCAAGGCAGCCGTTTACTGAGACAAAAGAGAAAAAAAAAGTTTTTACATGTGAGAAAAGACCTGCGGGAGGAGATGTCAGTTCCAAATATGGCTGACAGTCACTTCACAGGCCTGAAATAATCTCATCAGCTGCCAGCTCAGCCTTTCCATAAACTCGTGCTACATATTTCCTTCTTGGCTGAGCCCGAAAATTCCTGAGTCACAGTCAGAGAGTAGTTTGTCCGCAGCCGTCCCTCTGTCCGACGGCTTGGAGTGCTTCCACCTCCACTATGACTCACCACAGCAGCAGCACAGCATGTGATGCAGCAGCTGCACAGACCTGCAGCTGCCACGGCACACACACTGGGAGTGTGACCGCCCTACAGACACAGTGGGACCAGGCTGATCCAACACCGCTGCTGCTGTCCCCTACAGGCAGCAAGCATCCACTGAGAAGGGACTGACTCGCTGAGAGACTCAGGAAAAGTTTGTCTGGTCTGAGCCGAGCGACAACCTTCGAGGCCCAGAAATGAAGCCAACGTGGAAATATGAAACTCTGTCCTTATCGACAACTGTACATTGAGCATATGCTTGCTTTTTGGATTATCTAGTAGTGAGGGGGCGGAGTTAGGTACTGCCAGGATGACAACAATAGAGCAGCTCACTCTGAGCTTCTGAAATGCGTTTCAGAAACCATCATGGAGGCTCTTTGGTCTACAGTCATCAACCACAAAACATTTATGTTACATTTCTGAGCTTAAAGAAGAACTATGCAGGATTTGTGATGGTTAAATAAATGCCTTGTAGCTTGTTTCAGGGAGAATGGAGGCTCCCTGTCTTCCACCTGGGTCTCTGGGCTGAAAACCAACCTTGCAACATCAGTGCAGTACTTGGCCTCCGCCCCGGTGTCCCGGCTCTCGTCTCTGTGCACCGCGACACAAACACGCCCCTTTTGAGATTCCCAAAAGTTACAACTATATTCAGTGACTGTTGTCTTTATAAATTAACATGATTTTTTTTTTAAATCTTTTTGCTGACATTGCAAGTGTTTAAAGTAGGGGTGGTAAAAAAAAAATTGATTATTGATTAATTGCGATTATTGTTTGGACCATTATGAGTCGATTATTAAATTTCCCCAAATCGATTATTTTGCGTTTTCTTAATTGTAATAAAAAGCAGGGAACACACAGCAGTGACTCCTCCGGTCACTGGCTGTCATACAGGATTTAACTGCAGCTCCATCTGGGATAAAAGCCAGCGTGTGGGTCATTTTGGCTTCATGGCAGGACATGATGACAGGACGCACGTTGTCTGCAAACACACTCGTCTCCGCTCTGTTCATCTCTGTAGCAGTTTAGCTCCGTCTGATGGTGCAAACCTTCACCCACTGGACGCACTGCATCTCCACTGTGTCTCTGGAGCCCAGAGCAGCTGGAGACCCCAGATCAAAAGATCATGGTTTTGGTGTATTTTGGGTTATTGTTCCTGTCAAATGGAAAATCAGTAATCAGCAATAATTGAAAATCGAATCGATAATCATTAATTCATTAATAATCATTATAATCATCATTAATAATTGAATCGAGACCTAAATAATCGTAATTGAATTTAATTGGGAAATCGAACCGATTAACCACCCCTACTTGTCAGTAATTAAGTGAAGTGAATTGTGTGTTTGCCTCTCCAGGTGACAGAGCTGGCTGGTTACACAGCTCGTGTCTTTGAGATGTTGGAAGTCTTTGAAGATGTGAATCAGGGAATCTTCCGTCGCTCTGCAGACAGAGAGGAGGAGTCACCGGCAGGAGGCGGAGCTGTGGTTCAGCACGGTCAGAGAGTCTGTGGCCGACTGCAGATCAGGGGTGGGTGGAGCTTGTAGCATTTATTGCTATAGCATGATGGTAAATAAACAGCAGTGAAACAGACTCGTCTGTTAAATTCGGTGAACGTTGATTCTTCAGTCACTGTGCTAACCTCAAAAAAGCCTCGAGAAGCTGTAGGAACAGAAACTAAGTCTAATGTGAACGACAGGAGATGTAATTCAGTTACTGAAACAAAAAGATGGTATCGCTCATACAGCTGAATAACTATATGCCCCGATCTTAACACATCAAATAAACAAACAGCGTGTGAATTTTAAACAGTTCTGTCTTGTACAAAGACTGGAAATATAGCCAATGAAATTGACTTAATTTATATTCTCACATTATGGCTGTTGATGTCATGACGGAGGAAGCGGCTTGTTGTCATGTTGATGTTTTGTTATTGGTTGGTAATTGTTGTCTTGTTGCGTTGTTGTCTTATTGTTGTCATGAACAGGTCAGGTGATCAGTGCAGAGAACGGGATTCGCTGTGAAGATCTGCCAATCATCACACCCACTGGAGATGTGGTGGTGTCTAGCCTCAACATCCAGGTAACACACACTAGAAACTGAGATAAACCAACTGAAACACGGAGCAAAGATTGTACTGATGTCTTGTTGCTTAGTTTAGTGCCAGAGAAACAAAGAAAACCTCAGTATGAAATCATAACTGAATTATTGTTTCATCAGCAGCTCACTGTGCTGGTGCAAGGACTCGTGGTGTTGGTACATTTGTTGTGGAGAAGAACTGATGAGACAATAGAATAACAATAGTTTGGAGCAGGAAAAAGCTGATTAATTGGCTGATAGCCAAAGAAACTAGATTGTTCTGAACTATCTTAGATTTTATTTGAACTGAATGAACAACTGAGTCCATTTATAAATAAAAAATGATGTAGTCTAAACATTTTGTAAACTTCCGTTAATACAGAGGTTCAGCTTTATGCTGTTGAACCAGATCTACAAAGGAAGGTAGGGCATGGGTAACACCTCTCTTACTTAGATGGCTTCAAAAAAGCTTTAAAAAAAAGTCAACAGGCTCAACACAGACACACACAAACAGGGCGTCATGGCAGAGCGAAGTCAAACAGAGTTCATGAACTACTCTTGTAGTTACTGTAAATAAGAGCAATAAAACCAAGTAAAAAGCCTAAAACACACCTGTTCAAACCGCAGAACCATAAGAATAAGACTGAGGAGTTGTAATCTTCTCTATCTGTCCACAGTCACCGCTGCTAGGTCAACAACAGACAGTTGTTTGTATGTCATCTGACCGTTTAACTTAGTTTGACACAGATCTCAAATGTGTCAAACTCTGGCAAACCAATGCTGTGTGGCTGAGTAGCCATCAGAGCCTAGCCTCTGCTTTAATGATGGTTTATAAAATGTCCTATCAGCTCCAATGAATTGACCTCTAATCTGTTGGACTGCAGTCTCATGCAGTTGTCTGTGTGCAGTGTGTGTTGGTTACCACAGGGTGTCACTGTATGTATGAACCCTGTGGTAACAAACTGCTGTTTCAGTTGTGGTGCGTGTATGTGAGGGTAGAGATAATGTTACTGTGGTATGGAGTGTGGTCACTGCTGTGAATCTGTGAACGCTCAGCACTGTCTGACTATCAAACCATCAGGTGCCTGTGCAGTACAGGTGTGGGCTGAACTGAAAAGAGAGAGATGTGGTCCACAGAGGATTTACAATCATTGTCATCAGCTGTGTCTGCTGGCATCACAAAGTGCAGCTCCTGTCACCTAGCAACCTCGACAACAGGTTTGAAGAGTTGTACCCTAAGCTGTTGAACTGAGCTGACACTGTGACATTAAACATGGGTTTGCCATGCTCAGTGTTTCCCGGAAGTGTTTTAAAAAAAAAAAAAAAAAAAAAGGAGAACAATGGCCATAAAACAGAACAAATAATGAAAAAAGAGAACGGTGAGCAAACAAGCATGAAAGGAACAAACCCCATCATTAGCTTTACAAGAAAAAAAGGCAGTGCATGTCAGTTTAAATCCAGAGCTTAGTGGTGATTGTGAGCCAGAACTGTGAGTAGTTATCTGTCCTACGATAACAATATGATTAATTATAAACCTGCTCTCATCAGATCTGATTCAGCATTATTGTTTTATTTACAAACATGAAGCGAAGGGAAGAATAAAAAACGTTCCCAAATCCACAATCATAAGCATTACTCACCAGGCGACGTCAATCAAGTGTGTGAAGGTTCAAGCCTTAGACCTTTGGGGGGACATTGGGATTGGGCCCTTTAAGTCTCATTCTTTCACCAGTGTTTCCATATGACTGAGGTCAGAGGTCACAGCAGAGCCCGCAGCTCATTAGCATCACTGAAACACTGACTGAGTGTGTGCGTGTTCGTACACAGACACACAACAGAGGGATTAAACAGGGAGACATTCTTGTGGCACAGATTCAACAGATGAAAACATGACAGAAGAAAAAGAGGAACATTGATGGAAACAGAACATCCTCTCTTTCGTCTGGTTCTCGACCTCTGATCCCTTGGCTGCCACAGCTGCTCTCCGATTGGTCGGTTTTCTCAGAGTGTCGTCACCT
This sequence comes from Selene dorsalis, assembly GCA_900303245.1. Lineage (NCBI taxonomy): Eukaryota > Metazoa > Chordata > Actinopteri > Carangiformes > Carangidae > Selene > Selene dorsalis. The sequence continues at coordinate 17,943 of OMNW01035476.1, read as the reverse complement.
GCGAAGTCAGAAAAATTTCAGACGACTGGTTCATGGGCCTGTCTGTCCAGTTTACAGGAGACGTGCCACATGTATAATCAATACTGAGCTGATGTACGACAGATAGATGAATGTGATACTTTAGGAATCTAATGTATAATCAGACTCTATCCTCAGGAGCCAACCACAGTTTTTACTTCTGTCAGTCTGAGTCATCACAACACTCAGGTTTTAGAGCTGCAGTCCACAGTCCTGCAGCTGGATCAGTCCTCCAGTCCACTCAACATCCACTTACTTTGCTATTTGTGGAGCTTTTAACTGCTCCTCAGCCTTCTCTAGAAAAACAGAGCACATGACCTCAGTAAGACAGCTACAGATGTTTCCATATGTACAACCAGTGACATGTGGTTAAAGCCAGTAGGGCAAAACACAAACACAGGTGAACCACACTGACCAGGATTTGAAGAAAACTGCAGCCCTTCTGTCAGTCAGGTGTTAGGTTGCCTGTTGTGTCTTGACTTCTTCCCACGGTCAGGAGGCTTGTAGTCAGGTTGTAGTTGTTCTGCTACACTGTATGGTTCTTCTTGCTCTTTGTTCCCGCTCTGCTGCAGGGTATTAACTCTTTCCACTTCCACAGAAACCACACTTCACGGAAAGTTATTTGTAAAAAAGCAAACCAGTGCGAGGGCCCCAGATCAAGAGTTTCAGTCGGGGATTCCACTGAGTAAATGGCAACATACTGAAACTGTGGCACCACTTTTCTCTACTGTAGCACAGATACTGAACGTCATGGGTACTGCAGGTGCAATTCTTCCTGATATCAAACTGGAAGAGAAGAGGAAGACAGGCACAGAAAACAATGTCGATAACATGGAGTAACAACAGCAGATGCACCAACAGGTCCAAGCCATGACTGGTTTATTGAGATATTTTGCATTTGATCCGACCATCGAGGATGAGTTCTAGACAACCAACAGCCAGTGTGTGAACAGTGTCAGAAAAGGAACCAGTTCAGACAGACGTGAGCAGCTCAGAGACAGAACATCACATTTGTCCACAGAGTTCAGGCTGAGGGAGTTTTTGTTGTTCTCTCCTTATCAGAAATGTGTGGTCAACATGTTCATGTCCTGGAGGGTTACTGTGACTGTGTGTGAACTGTGACACACATCTGTTGTAGCTGTGCTCACCACACAAAGTTCACAGTGGGCCAATGGCAACATGTTTTGACTAACACTGTCTCTGGCTGGTTTTAACTTGTTACTTGTAACTTGAGTGTATGTGTTCACACACTGTTTTCACCAGCCTCTTCTGTTTATTTTGTTGTGGTATGAAAGGTATCTGTTATTGAGAATTATGATGGCATTTTATTGGATATCTGGTATTATTATGTCACTAGTTACAGTCAAACCTGGTGGCATTGATGGTAATCACCGACTGTAAATTTACAGTCTTAGCAACCACCTAAAACACCGGGGCAACCTCCTTGAAACCACGAGGAAACCCCTGAAACTTACCAATAGAGCATCATAGCAACCACCAAGCTTCCAGCTGTGGAAACAACACATCATCTTTGCATCTTGTGTCATTAAAAAACAAAATCAGCAGACTATTCTGTTCATCTACATGTTTTCACAGCAGTTTGTATTAAAGTGTTCTCTGTCCCTGTGTGTCAGATGGATGAGGGGATGAATGTGTTGATCACAGGTCCAAACGGATGTGGGAAGAGTTCTCTGTTCAGGATCCTCAGTGGTCTGTGGCCTGTTTATGGAGGAGTCCTGTACCGTCCAGAACCACAACAGATGTTCTACATCCCTCAGAGGTACTACTACTACTATTACTACCACTGCAAAGTACTAGTGGTCCTACTGCTGGGCTGTTGAGCTGTTATTTCACAGACCACTGTCCTCAGTGGACACACTCCAGCACTTCTCTAACAAGTCTGAGTCACAGCCTATCACTCTGGGGCCTCCTCCATTCAGTCCTTCCAGTGGACAGTCAGTCCTGTCAGCCCCACCTACCTGTTTCTTTTTTTTTTTTATTCCAGGCAGCATTGTCCCATCGGCATTTTGCATCTCAAATATATGTTTTCAAGATATACAGAACATAGATATACTCCATACAGGGGAGCAAAGACATAAATAGGCATAAACTCACAATTAAACATAAAGTAGAGTAGATCAGGAAAAGGTTGAAGTACTTTTTTCACTTGCTCCCTTCATTGGCGAAGAGTTGGCTGGTTCCCTGTACCACAGTGCTCAGCTTCTGATCACTGGCATCAGTTGAAGGCTGTGATGGAGCTGCATCATGTGAAACCATGTGGAACCATCAGGAAGAACATCACTGTAGCAGTCCCATAATAGGACTAAAGTGAGGATGGGAACTCTCAGGGAGCAGGTGATCTACCTGTAGTAGTGTAGTAATGATGTGGTGCTGTGTCCTGTACAGGCCCTACATGTCAGAGGGGACCCTCAGGGACCAAGTGATCTATCCAGACTCAGTGGAGGAGATGGTTCAGAGAGGGATCACCGATTCAAATCTGGAAGAGATCCTCCGGACCGTCCACCTGGTTTACATCCTGGACCGTGAGGGAGGTCAGTCAGTGTGTGTGGGATGTCAGACTTCATGAACACACCAAATAACATGACAACATGAATTTGACTTAATACCATCCTGCTGCCAGTGTTTAGTGTTGATATTATTACAGCTGTGGTCACAAAGAAGAGAATCAGTCTGGTTGTCTGTACTGACCTTCCTGTCTGTGTCAGGCTGGGAGTCTGTCAGTGACTGGAAAGATGTTCTGTCTGGAGGAGAGAAGCAGAGGATGGGGATGGCTCGCATGTTCTACCACCGGTAAAGTTTCACTCTTCACTGACTGTTGAGCCGGCACAAGTGAGTCTGTGGTCCTGGACTCTGACTGTCTCTCTCTCTCTCTCTCTCCCTGTGGTGTGAATGTCTCTCGCCCAGCCCTCGGTATGCTTTGCTGGACGAGTGTACAAGTGCCATCAGCATCGACGTGGAGGGAAGCATCTTCCAGGCTGCAAAGGATGCTGGGATAACTCTGTTGTCAATCACACACAGACCGTCACTGTGGTCAGTACACACACACACACACACACACACACACAAGTTGTCTGTTTCAGCTGCATATCAGTTATGATATAAACAACAAAAGACCAACTGATTGATTGACTGACTTGTGGTTAAAAGCACATTACCTTATGTTAAAGAACATGAAGTAGTTCTCTTTCCCTCCTGTGGGGGGCAGCAGAGCTCTGGGCTGCTCTCCCCTGCCCCACCCTGATCCTCCTCCGTTTCTTCTCGTCCTCTGTCTGACAGGAAGTACCACTCTCACCTGCTTCAGTTTGATGGAGAAGGAGGATGGAGGTTTGAACCACTGGATGCCTCCACCCGTCTCTCCCTGCAGGTATTTAAATCAAACCACATTCGAACCACCTTAGACCTGTAAAAAACCCAGCCGAGGAGGTGTGTGCGTTTGTGTCTGGAGTGGAAGAAGCCATAGAGAGCGAATAAAGTTCTGTTGAGAAGCAGTAAGTGAAGATGGAGGCACGTGGACTGCTCCAGAAGAGAAACAGCGTCAGTCTAACTGTGTGTGGCACCTGTGCTTTGTTTTTCCACATGTCATTTTCCTTGAATTTGTCAGCCCTCATTCAGAGCAAGACACAGGCACACACAAAAAGAGAGAGAGAGAGAATACATCAGGAAAGTACTGCCCTACAGTGTTATTATTAGCATAATATAATTATAACCAAGGCTGAGTTTCTGCTCTGATCATCTTCTACATGTGGTCTCCTCTGTCTCTGTATGTAACTGCTGAAATGGTAAGAATATTCATTTCATACATTTTTTTCATGTCTGTGTCATAATGAGTCCAGATATTGAAACCGTAGGCTAGTAAAGGGTGTCAGTTAGATATAATGTTGCTGGTATCATATCAGTAGGACTATCTGTCTGTGTCTGTTTATAAATCAAAGGGTTAGATCATGCCTGTATGAAAATCTTCACTTGATATATCCTTAAGATATTGTGGTATTACATATAGACCATATCACCCAGCCCTCACATAAACCAGTCTCGAGTAAAGCCTTAAGAGGCGGCTTTGTTTGAATCTGGATCTCAGGGTTCACACATGCACAGAAAAACGGTTTTGGTGAATCACATGTTAAAATAACTGAAGCTCCTCAGCTGACCCACAGACCCCTCTGGATGCTGCTTCTGCAGATGCTCTGGTTTCTATGGTAACCACCAGATGCACAACAATATGCCTGCATATGCATGTTTTGTGTGTGTGTGTGTGCGTGCGCGCGTGTGAAGTCAAAGTGTGGAGTGGGGAGACACAATACAGCCAATCAACAGTTTCAGACTGTGTCATGTGACCTGTTGTTTCTGCAGGATGCAGTTGATCATTAGTTTAGTTTCACAGATCAGAATCAGAATCAGAACCCCTGGACACAGTTGGACAAGACTGGGCTTTGACTGGGTCCTTTGGTCTCTCAGATCTATCAGGTCTCTCTGACCCCTCTGGTCTCTTTGCCCTGGTCTGTGGTCTCACTAGACTCTGGTCTCACTAGACTCTGGTCTTACTAGACTCTGGTCTTACTGGACTCTGGTCTTACTGGACTCTGGTCTTACTGGACTCTGGTCTTACTGGACTCTGGTCTTACTGGACTCTGGTCTTACTGGACTCTGGTCTTACTGGACTCTGGTCTTACTGGACTCTGGTCTTACTGGACTCTGGTCTTACTGGACTCTGGTCTTACTGGACTCTGGTCTTACTGGACTCAGGTCTGACTGGACTCTGGTCTTACTGGACTCTGGTCTTACTGGACTCAGGTCTGACTGGACTCTGGTCTTACTGGACTCTGGTCTTACTGGACTCAGGTCTTACTGGACTCTGGTCTTACTGGACTCTGGTCTTACTGGACTCTGGTCTTACTGGACTCTGGTCTTACTGGACTCTGGTCTTACTGGACTCTGGTCTTACTGGACTCTGGTCTTACTGGACTCAGGTCTTACTGGACTCTGGTCTGACTGGACTCTGGTCTCACTAGACTCTGGTCTTACTGGACTCAGGTCTTACTGGACTCTGGTCTGACTGGACTCTGGTCTCACTAGACTCTGGTCTTACTGGACTCAGGTCTTACTGGACTCTGGTCTGACTGGACTCTGGTCTCACTAGACTCTGGTCTTACTGGACTCAGGTCTCACTGGACTCTGGTCTTACTGGACCCAGGTCTTACTGGACTCTGGTCTGACTGGACTCAGGTCTTACTGGACTCTGGTCTGACTGGTCTCTGCTCTGTCTGGTGTGTGTCAGGAGGAGAAGCAGCGTCTGGAGAACCAGCTGTCAGGAATTCCTAAGATGCAGCAGAGACTGGCAGAGCTGTGCGTCCTGCTCGGGGAGAGTGGGGGAGGCAGGAGGAGGAGGAGTGAAGATGAAGAGGAGCCTCTCTCATGAGTTTAAACTGGGATGGAAGAGATTTGCTGCTTTTACTGGTTACCATGGAAACACATTGCAGGGCAGTCATGTGACCGAAACT
>OMNW01035473.1:5755-18819 GCA_900303245.1 Selene dorsalis | reverse complement strand
CATTACACACAAACACACACACACACACATAAAAAGAGAGAGAGAGAGAGAGAGAGAGTGTGGAACAAACTCCCCTATAGCTCCTGCTCACTCAGGGCCGTTCTTAGACCACCAATATTGCCACTGATATTGCCTCGGTGTTACATCATTCAAGATTCACACACACAGACACACACGCACACACACACACACACACACACACACGTATACTGTATATCAGCTGATAGTGATTGATCTTTGACCCCATTCATTCGTTCTGCTTCTCTTGATATTCTCCTGCCAAGACAGCTGAGTGAAAATAAACTTTGATCAACATGAATACTGAATCTGAAAGTAGAAAACTCTTTTTCATGCGCTCTAAGGTTTAATTGTTATCTATCAGAACTGATTATGAAAAATGGAAAGTCAGTTTTTGGAACAGTAAAAATAAATTTCAGTAACTGTAGATGAGTGCATTTCTGTTTGTTTTGCTCAAATTGCAGAACTTTTCACTGGAGGTGGAAGAATTCCAAGAGATAAGCCAGTGATCAGGAAAATAATTTCAAATATTATTTTCCAATAACACACTCCACAGGGCAACTTCTTGTGTGCCAGGCTACAAAAGACACAGGTCTCGTTCACACACCAAAGGGACTGGAATTTGCTTTGTATGCGGGAACTTCTCTGAGTCATAAATTTAAAGTTTTAAAAACGTATGAATAACACTAGAGGATCATTTATTTCCATAGCCAGCATAATTTTTATTTGTCTCCATCTGTGTCAAGTCTATTCCAGTAACCGAAAGTATAAAAGACAGTGAAATAAAATGACAGAGGAGATGTCTCACAAAATGGAAACATCTCTTTATCCTTAACAGACCAAGAGTGTTGGTAGGTTTACATTTACTTTATAACACTCTATGCTATGACAAGGATTTATTAATCTACAGTCTGTGTCAGCAATTATAACTTCTGTTGCAAAATCTTCTTCTGCTACATCACACTATTTGTGATTAGTGTGGAAATAGCCTCAGCATAATGTGTTGCATGATATATATATGAAAAATTACACAATTACAAATAGATCTGAAGACAGTACTTCTATAGAATGCGGCCTTGCTTACCCAGCATGCATCTCTCTGTCAGTCTTGTACATAACTAACATAATCATGGAGGAAAAGTGAATGAGTGTATTCTGTCTTTATAAACTTTACCACAGTGAGAGTAGACATGAGATTCATAGTGGATCTGTCAGAGAAGAAAAGAAAAGAATGAGGTCAGATTAGAGTGATTAAATAGTCTAATTCAAAAGTCAAAACCATGTTTCAATGCAATTTTTTGGTATATAAAGAAATAATAAAGACACATTTAAATGGAAAAACACACTGTCTTCAGATCTCAACAATTGCAGTGTCTGCTGTAAAATCATCACTATGCTTAATGATATCATTTGGTTTAAGTCACTATTTCTTATGTCTGCTTGGTATAAATGTAATTCAGTGCCTACAGATCATTAGCCCTTCATCTCGACCGGTCACTATAAAAGGTCTTGTGTAGGTAGAGTTGTTGTATCTTTGGATAGGACAATCAGGAGGCCCCACCCAGGACCCTGGACCAGCAGGCTCAGATTAGAGGACATTTGTTCCACAATATTGCAGCCTCCTGGTTTCCTAAGGCTGGTGCGTTTTGCACAGAAGGTGCAGGCAGATATTTGGGCAGTGGCCAAAGCTTTTCCTTGCTAGCAGGCAACCTCGCTATAGAGCTGCAGGTGCTGAGAAGGACTCCCCACTGCTTCCTAGTGTGATCTGCGACCCTACAGGCTGACGAAACAAATGCTGGTCGAGGGAAAATAAACTTATCTCATTTGGATGACAACACATAGCCTCAGGTTACTGTTGTGTTGCACCAGTTCTGAGAAACAAGTCGGATGGGGTCAGTGGCTCATCCTGCGTTGTGAAGCAGAGAGTGCAGTTCTGACGCACAGTTTGTCCCTGGATTTGCTGTGTTTATTGATATCTGTACTTTATTGAAAATTCAATATATTGTTAATACAGGGAGACTAATCAAATGGGAAACAGAAACGATTTTACTTACCTTGCACTTTGGGAGTGTTTGGTAGGTCACTGGGAGTGTTGGAGGTATTCTCTGTGGAGGGCCTCTCCTCTGGGTGACCTGGCCCTGACCCCTGAGGTGAACCCCATCACACAGAGGTGTAAGCATGCCACCCAGTGTGATGAATCACCCCACAGATCCCTGTGATCTAACAATCACGGCCAATCATCAGGACTCTCTCTGTTACTATAATGATCGGCAATGATTTGGGCCTGGAGTATTCGGATGATGGATGGAGGCTCGTGCTGGGTCCTGAGAGAGGGCGAGCCAGGCTGGATATGGCTGGGACTCAATGTCTATTGACAGCGTTGGTGGGTTGGGTAGTTGTTCACATCTTTACCATAATGAAGTGGAGATACTTAACCCTGGAGTATGTGGAGGTCTCTTGATGCCTTAATACTGATGTTTCAGGGAGACGCCCACACATTGGCTAACCATTTTGCCAGATGATATGCTAATTTCTGTGACCTTAGGTTGAGCTGGGTTACTCCCACGTCTACTGAAAAAAGAGAATGATGAACTCAGCGTGACTTGTAAAGGAGTCTTTAATTTGAATCTCATGTTTATGTTGTTATCAGGTATTGAAGTCGTCAGGCAGAGACAAATCCTTCCTGCGACACGTGCTGATAAACACTGCACTGTAACTATAATACATGCAATGATTTCGTAGTGCGATCCTGTCTAATTCAGAAAATCAGAGTAATACAAATACTAATGTAAACAGCATGAGCTCCATTTGTATGGGGGAAAAAAGCATTTCTGCAGTAATAAAATGTTTGAAGCTGCGTCCTGTACTGTATTTCTATATAATACATGCAGTGCCTATGTCTGGCCTTGGATTTGGGTAAAGGCTGTCACAAGCTCACATGAGTGCATGCATCACGGAGCAGGGGTACTCATCCAAACCCCACCCAAAAACCCAGTCCCCTGGTGCGGGGAATTACTGGGCCTCTCCCAGCTCCTGGTAACCCCTTCATTATCCACACACCAATGGGTCCGGATCAGATTCAGCCTTTCTGCAGGGGGGAAAGAAATGGAAATTGGGAGGCAGGGGCTGCAGCCCATGCATCTGAACAATGCCTCAATGTTTAAGAAATGGCCTCATGGATGGGAAGTGATAGGGTGCAGTTGTGCTCGGTGCGGAGCAGTGTTTCCTTGTTTTCATTTGGTCATTTGGTTTTGCGAGAACCTGCCCAAGTGGATGCTTTGGGTCTGTGGCTATTTAATTATCATGCGCTTAATCAGTAGCATTGCTTCACAGAAAAAATAAATATTTGATGCTATATATTGCTGCTTCCATGAGCTGTGTGGTCTGCGCTCTGTCGCTATCTCTTTTCTCTCTCTCTATGTCCTCTATTCATTTTTAAATTAACCTCCTAATGGACCTCATCTGTCCAGAGAGAGCCTATTAACTAAAGCCGTGCTCTCATCCAGGGTCCCTGCCACAGAGGGCTGCAGGCCCCACCCACATGAACCTGTCCCTTACTGCCCATCAAAGGAACAACCTCACACATCAGGAAACAAAAATTAAACGCTGAGAAAACCAAAAGGTAACAAAAGGATTCCATTATATATAGTTAATTACCTACTGGCTCTTTCCGAACTGAAGAATTAGGGAGCTTTAATTGCTCCATCACCTGGGCCTCGTGTGCGCAGCAACTCAGCAATCAGGCTGATTTGTTTTAAATGAGCTGCCATGAGGATGGCGTGGAAGCTTGATGCTCTTCTATCTGCCCTCCAGCACCTATAGGTGAGGTGGTGGACTGAGGAGGGTTGGCGTGAAGCCGGGGGGGTTCCTGAATGGTAAATTGAACGTCTGTAAATGAATGGAAATCAACAGCGTCAGTCCCTGAAAGCTCTTGAAACATTTCCTACAGGTCAAAAACAATCCTCAAGAACTGACACGGACTCTTTTCTTTTTCTTCTTCTTCTTGCTCTTTTTTTTTTTAACAGAGGTTTCAAAGCCCCAACACACTAACTCCCTCAGGATGTGGACGCAGCCTTGGGATTTGAACACCAGTGTTACTGAAGCAATTAGCATATTCCTGTATTAAAGGAGGGAAGCGTGACAGTGTTTTCCAGGATGTCAGTATGTATCATTAAAAGGCATATTTTAATTAGGGACATGTTAGTTCGTTACACTAAATGGATTAACATTGCTTGTCAAGGGTAGAGATATGTTTTACATTTAAGTCCACTGGGGAACAAGGTCTCAATTTAACAAGACATCTTAAGTTGAGATGGGTCTTGTTAGTGGGCATTCAGAAATGGCACTTAGACAGTTTAATGTTTTGAAAATGTGTGAAGATGGCGTATTGCTGGGCCGCTGCTTTTGTGTAACTGAGTGGAAGGAGTCAATTATTATATTGCGATAGTCTGCAGGCTTTGATCCGGAAACAGTGTGCTCAAAGGGCAGACAGTTTGCCATCATTTGCAAACAATGTTATTAACAACAGACAAACTTCAACTTCAACTTGTTACAGTTTTATATAACAATTAGAAAAACAAACGTATCTGTCTCAAAGCCTGTAGTCTTCCCTCACAAAGTTTGGAGGAGAGATTTAAAAGCGAGGAGCTCGGCAGTCCACTTTCTGACGATGCAGCGAGTATAGGTTCTGCATGACCGTTTGGATCAAAGAGTGGTTATCTCTCCTATTGAGCTGTTCTCACCTCTGTCTTCTCTCATTATGGGCTGGACAACAAGAATTTCCCTCCATTAATCAGAACCCAGAGCCCGGGTCAGCCATCACAGAACTCCCTAACAAGCCAAAATGCAAAAAAGGAATGTGTGGAAATCAGGAAAAAAGTAAAATAAAGAATAAAAAAAAGAAGACAAGCATCTCCTGAATGTCATAGATGCCCGAGAATTGATTTCTTCCCTGTTAGTGGGAGAAAATGGGCGAGAAACTACTGCTTAGCCAGAGGTTCTACTAAATTAGATTCACTTTGTGTGTGCAGTCAGCGATCAGTCAGCAAAGTCAACTTGAACTGGTTGTGAAGTAAGCACATATTCATATAAATTGGCTTTTTTTTTTCCCCTGCTGTGAATGAAATAATCCCCCACCTGACCGCAGTGGATTGCTCTACATACATTTAAACAAGTTGTTTCCATCCATACATGAATAATGGCTTGTGTTAGAGAATGTATTTCCAGAGTTTCCATAAAGAGCATGTCAAAGGATTGTGAGACTATCAGGATAGTTATTGGGATGTGAACCCTGCAGCTGTGTTTTTACATTTCTTACACACCTGCTGTGCTAACAACACTCCTGCAAGGATTATATCCGAGAGGATTTGCAGCCTGGAGGCGGTAAAAAAAAAAAAAAAAAAAGGTGTCTGAATTCTTGGCATGTGCTGCACACTTTCATGAAGTTCCCTATAAATTCAGGTGAATGCATGACAGACACATCTTTTTTTTTTCAAAGGAGCATTTTAAAATCAGATCAATTACAAAACACATGCATCCCCCTTTCCACACGGTGCCATTTTCCATGAGATTACCTTCAGTAGAATATCATCACTCCCCTTGTCTGACTGTCACTTAGCCCTGTCTTGGTGTAATGTCCAGCCCTACTTTGCCAGTTCTTGATTAAAATGTTGACTTTTTGCTGGGTAATAACCTGATTAATGTAATTGAATGTAAAAGGGCGTAGCTCAGCAGCACTGCTGATCACTGGAGATGGATTAGGAGAGAAGGCTTTCAAATTGAATACAGTTCTCCCTCCTCAGCTTGTTAATTGTGCCGTTTACCACTACCTGAGTCAGTGACCACTGCTATTTAGTCTCTCTAATGATGATGCACAGTCCGACCCAACCACAGATAATTAAAAAAGCCTTCCCTGCACCCCTCCCCACCTCTCTCTGTCTTGAGTTTGGTGTTACATTGACAAGCCACACTAAGGCTAGATATTGAGCTGTTCGCTTGGCAGAGTCTTGGCTGCAGGACCCCGTTGCCCTCTAAATACGGTTGTGTTGTCTGTTTTCTTGGAGGAAAGTTATAGGGATAGATGCTTGGTGTTTGGCTGTGAATGATGTTGAAAAAAAGATGGTCAAGATCGTTTCTCCCACTTTGTCTCTCTCAAGCTAAAGCAACTACTTTTGTGGTATTATTAACTGAAACATGACAAAAAAAGGAGAGCTGTCTTTTTGTTGAGCTTCCAGTTGGAGGACTTTGTGGTTTACTAAATCGCCTTGTTTTCATTTATGACACCAGCTGATGAAATTAGACCGACACTTCCAGGTCCAGATCAGTCTCAAAGAGCTTCATTACTGTCATCGCATGCTATGTTCCTGGCCTGCACTTGTGTGAATGTTTGAGAAATCAAACTGTCCCTATGCAGAAACTCACTGTTTGGAAGTGTCTCTGAGGGAACACAAGCAAAGAAGAAGTTCAAAGGAAAGCTGAACCTCATTGTTAAGACCAGTTGGTGAGAGCAAGTACAAGCTCTTTTCATCTGTTTGTGATGGCTTCTTTGGATGGATGGATTTTTATTTCTCCCCAAAAGAAAACAAACAGTGCAAAAATGTTTATATAAACTAGCACTAACTTAAATTCAATAAGTTGCTCTTCATTTAAGAGCTGCAGTGAAAGATAACGTCCAATATCGATTAATATGTTGATTAGTTTTTGCAATTAACCAATCATTTTCAAAGTGTCAGAAAAAAAATTGTAATTTTAGCTTCCTTTGTGAAAACGGAACCAATATTTGGCAGTTTCCTTTGATTAATTACTTAAATAAACATTTAATTACTGAAATTGATGCTAATCCACTATTTTTTATCAACTATTAGCTTTCCGAAACACAAATTGTCATCATATATCCAGCAAGCACAATGACACCGAGTTGTGTTTTTGGCAAATAACCGTGACGTTACTGTTGCTTCGGTTCAACATGGTTAAGTAGGTCTTATTATTACAACACTTACTTTACTGTTAACTTTGGTTTATGACAAATATAGTGAGTAAAAATGATTTTTCTCCAAATAAGAGTGAGTTTCTCTGCCTCGTCCTGTTTGGTTGTATTGATTGCAGGTCACAGTTCTGAGCACCTTAGATGACTTTGTGTATATTTGCTTTAAGCAGTAATATAATTGGAGAGTGTGTAATGTGTTTTTTCTGTAGGAAATTAATCAACGTGTTCTTTTGTGCATTGTGTGCATCTCTTTAAATGTACCTTGCTGAAGCAGCTCTAGGATGAGGAGCGTTTTAAGGAGTCTGAGATGAGGGAGAAAAAAAAGAAGTCTGTGAATTTACACAGCTTGCAGTCTTGAAGCAAGTGCTGAAATAATTAGGGGAGAAAAATCTTTGGCTTGTGCAAACTTCCTTCCACCATTGCAGAACAAAATAATAAAGAGAATGTGTGTGAGACAAAGGCAAGAGACCCCCATGGTGCCTGGGTCTCTGCTTCCTGTCATGAGTATTCCTGCGGGGTTTCACATGACAAAACGCAGAAAGTTGTTTTGTCCCCATGCCTGTCACGATACACCCTCATAACCGCAGCTGTGTGTTTGTGTGCGCAGGTTTGTGTGTGTGTGTGTGTTTGCTTATGCACTTGCATATGTGTGTGTGACTGTGCTTTTCTTTTTTTGTACTGGCATGTTGTCTCGCTGTCTTCCCTGTCAGCTCATAGCCTGGCACCTGCTCTCATGTTCCTAATTAGTCTCATTTAATTAATTATATTCTACAGCACATCTCCTCTCTGTTCATATGCAGTTTCTTTTTTGTAGGTTTCACTCCCATCCTTCTAATCTTTGAATAGAAGAGTCTTCCCATGTTCTGTGCAGCTGTAGTACTATATTGGTTATGAGTTTGTTGAGAAGCGGAGGAGGTTGCGTTTGAGCTGTTAATAAGCCGTCCTCTTCTTCAAATGGGAAATCCTTATACACAAAACGTGATCGCCTTTTCAGTTCAATTAAACCTGTGAAAAGGGGGAAAAAATGCCTCCTGCGTTGTTAAACCCTCAAAAGCTGCACTTGAAACTATTTCCTGCCTTCAAATCCGACGTTAAATGAATGTTTTTGCTTGCAAGACACGTTGACAACCAGCTGACTCACAGACAGAACCTCTTCAGCAAGCTGCAGGAAAAACAAGTCAGGTTTCAAGCATGGAGAGTAAACAGAAATCAGGAAAGCACTTTACCTGTGACAGTTGGTCTAAGCACCTCTTTCTTCACTGTTAGCTTTTCTGTTCCATTTGTCAGGTTCACTTGCCTTGTATGCCACTGTTGTCTATTAGGTGCAATTTCACTGTGCTTAGCACTACAGTAAAAGACCAAGAGGAGACGACTGAGAGAGGGAGAGAGAGTCTATTAGTCCCTGGAGAAATTACTCATCATTTGACCACGAGAAATGTTAAGTGAGAAAAAGGAATATTTTTGGTTTAATTGTCAATGACAACTACACCACAATATCTGACAGTGAAATGACAAAACACCCATCCTAACACACCTAATGTTGCATGAGGTGTGATAATTCCTTAAAACTGAGTGACACTGAGAAGGGGGCATCCAAGGTACACAAGCCCATCAATGGACGACAGTGGAAACAGCGTTGAATTTCACTTCCTGATGTCAGAGGAGAGTGGCAGCCAGTCACAGGCAGCCTCCCAGCTGCCTCTCATCCCACGTTTTCCACTAGAGGATCCCAGGCTTAAAGAAAAGATGCTGTTAATAATTCAAAGCCTTGATGAACACCACCCAACACCGCCACAAAAGACAAGATCAAACTTTTGGCAAAGCCGGCACCGCAGCGGGGCTGATAGTGTTTCCCAGCGTCGCTTTGCTGTACGTTGACCATATGGACATCATAATCACCCGTGGGATGAATCAGCAGATTCTTGATCTGGAGCCCAAAATCAGACAACACCTTAATTAGCTGGTGTTGATATCGCCCTTCACAGTGCTAATTTGTCACTAGCAACAAAACGGCTCTTGGCAAGCGCGGTTCTGTCGAATTTTGTCAACGTTGTTATGGAAACAGAGACGGAGCATATGAGGTGAAAAAATATATGTGCTAGGTAGGTGGGCAGGTGCCAGGCAAAAGCATTTCTTTTTTATCCATAAAGATTTCATCATGTTAGTTTTCAGTCAATTATGAGGAACTAAACGTGAGTTTGTCTGTTACTTGCTGAATAATTAATGCAGCCATCATTAAATTATTTGGGACTGTGTTTATTCCCAATGACATGCAGTTCCCAATAAGGTGTAAATAATTGCTGCCCTCCTTGGGAGGCGTAGCCACCATGAAGCAGTGAGTTGAAAAGGTCAGACATGTTCTGCACGCCAGCTCTAAAGTGGTTTATTAGCATCCCAACGACATATTCAGGAGATCGTCTGAGACATAATTACCTGGATAAGGTACAGATGAATACTGTATTTGGGGGAGAAGGCAAGGTTGGTTGGATATTGGCTTTGTCTCCATTAACCTGGAGCACGGTGTTAAAGGATCTGTTTGTGGAGAGAAAATGACAGGGAGTCGGGCTGACGGGGCTGGACTGAGACAGTTAAGGGCCCGTCGCTGCATAGGATAATTAATAAATAAAATACCAGGGGAGCCCCTGCCATGCCTTCGTCTATGACAGGGGCTGTCTCCAGTGCGCTAAAGCATTAAATGACCAATTTCTGTCAGACTAACTTCCACCACGCTCGCTCTCCCTCTTCCTTTCTTTCTCCCTCTCTCTTTTGCTTGCCCTCTCGTCTCCACCACACTCTCACCCCTCTCTCCCTTGTTCCCTCCCTCGCTTCCTCATTTTCTGAAGTGGGGCTACTTTGCTCTCTTTGCACTGAGTTTTTCAGCGACTGATGGCTCTAGTTCATTTCTGCTGAATTAATTGGTCCCTGAATGAATTCTGTTGACAGGGCAATTCATCATGTGTTTGGCCTGACAGTGACTGGGTGTTGGGTAGGGGAGGAGGTGGAGGCACCGGGGAGTGTGTATCTGTGTGTGTGTGTATGTGTGTGTTGGGGGGCTGAAGCCAGTCAGAGGTGGTGGGGGTTGGTGATTGTGGCCTCCCACTTTTCTTTCTCTCTGCTTTGCCTCGTCTCTTCTTCCTCCTATGTTCCTATTGGAACTGGATGCTCTTGTTGAACTGTTTTACCAAAACAGTTGGGACTCAAACAAACCAGCACCCCCCACCCTTCCCCTCAGGCTGGGCTTCTGTCAGGCTGAAGACCTTCTCTCAGCTTGAAGGGGGCACGCAGGTCAGTGCTACCCCATTTTACCCGCTTTGGCCTTTTGTTATGCCCCCACACACTTCCTCCCCAACACTGAATCCCCTCCCCACCACTTGATGTGTCCACACAGACACAGGAACACCATTCCTTGCCCCACAGCTCCTCAGCTCTTTTGGAGAGTGACATAATCAGGTAGCGAGGCATATTTAGTGCTTAATTACACAATGTGTCACACAATGGCCATTCAACACGGTAATTTAGCTCCTGAAGGGAAATTGCTCTGCACTGGTGACTGATCTAACAGGGATGGGAATGGTATAATAGCATATAGTTGGCAGATGAGGCCTGGGTTGAGAAACGCAGCAATTGCATTTCTCCAGAC
The DNA here is from genome assembly GCA_900303245.1 of Selene dorsalis. NCBI lineage: Eukaryota > Metazoa > Chordata > Actinopteri > Carangiformes > Carangidae > Selene > Selene dorsalis. The sequence continues at coordinate 8,176 of OMNW01035473.1, read as the reverse complement.
AGCCCTCCGACTGCTCATTATTCTAATTGCGAACTATGCTACAGTACAGGATGTGCATAGAGCCCGAGCATCCTTTGAGCTTGAACATGGAGGAAACCTCTTTAGGCTGTGTTGAGTCAATCAATGCTCACTCATTACAAACATCACAAAGTCATGTTCTTGTCGCCTGGATGGTCTCACCCGCCGACAGTGAAAATAACCTCATAATCATCGTTCTGTCAGGATCAGGATCATCAGAGACCCGGCTCTGAACTCTCTGACTCCCCTTCCGTGCTGAAATAATCTAAGGACGAGATGATGATTTATTTTCACAAGGACATTTTCGCAAAACCTTTATTTTAATTTTCAAAGCCTGTCATCCGTGGTTGCTTCTTCAGGGACACTTTTACATCTGTTTAAGTCACCCACATTTACTCTCAAGGTATAAGCCACATAAGAAATAATTCCTTTCAATGAAGCAACACATGGAGTCGCTTCATATTATACCACTGGACCACTGTACCACTGCCTCTTCCCAACCCCAATCCATTTGGGATTAACAGAGTTAACTAAGGCGGCGTTGTGAACAATACTGCACCCGTGCAGCCACTAATTAAAGCCGCTTCTAATGAGGGCTCGTTGATTGACACAGAAGGGTTGGCCTCTCCCCTCGCCAGCATCAACTATGACAGCCACATGATGAGGCTGATGACAGGCTCCCATGCAGGCAGATGACAGGATGTCACAGCTAGACCACCACTGGTCCTCATCTCCGAACAATACCGTGCTCGCGTGGCACCTCCAGAATCGTCAAGTGGATGTTTACACAAAGGGTAATGATTATATATTGAATTCTAGGTGTTTACACCACAGCATGTCAGTGTTTATTCTGTTTGGAGGAAACACACCAACCACTGGTGGAAGATGTAGCCTACATATAACCTTTACCAACTCAACACTGTAGAAATCCTGTATTCAAAAGTGCTAAATATTGTAAGCAAAAAGTGAAATAAGTATCAACAGTTGCAAATATTATAGAATAGGAAAAAAATGAATATGAAGGCATTAATTTAAATGGCTTCTTACTGTTGTAGCAGGCTCAGGTGCAGGATGTTGGTAGTTTAGCCCAGTGGTTCCTTTTCTAAAGAGCTGAGATAAACCTGGAAGAAACTATGGGAGAGCACAGAAAAAATAAGTCAGCAATACAAATTTAAATACATTTTTTTTCTCAAATCGTTTCACATCTTTAGGTGTTATTAAAAAGAAGGAAGAAACATCCAAGCACTGTGTTATAGAAGATTGTCAAAAGTTTTTTTATTTATTTATTGGAATCAATATAAAAAGAGTTGAAGTAGAAAGTGACACACAAAACCAGTACAAATATCTCGAAATAAATTGCTCTGAGCTCGGTAGCACTTGATTGAATGTATACTTCAAGTTTTATGTTATTTTCCACTGCTGCTGTCAACCGTCAATCTTAACACTTAAGTAACAAAAAAATAAAATAAAAAATATAGATAATTAATGCAACATGTTTAAGTCTGAGTAAAACTTTATATTTGCAAAGTCTTGCGTCAGACTGTGTCCGGCTACCAGCTCTTTAAAATGGGCTTATTTCGCTGTATATATTACCAGTGACAGACATGAATCATGCCAGAGAGGCCTAGCTGTAGGGCATCACCACGCCAAGTTGACAATGAGGGTGAAGTGTTTGAGTACATCTTGCACGAGGCCCATTGGCCCCCGTGGCAGGGCCTCTCCGTGCGGGGTTTGAGAAGCCCTGAGGATGACAGGTGCTTTTCGTAATGCCTAACTGATGAGAGCCAATCAGTGCGCCCCGTTCTGCTGCTGTGTGTGTGCCTTCTCCTGTTGTTGTCATCTGGCCCGCTAAAGTAAAGATGAGCTTGACTGACAGATGCATCCGGGTTCACAGTTTATTGGTTTCTACGAGAGAGCCAGATATGCCAATTTAGACAGGGTAGTGACAAAAAAGTTCCCATCTAAATGGAATAATTTTACCACTGGGAATTCTCAGCTGGGAGAAGAGGGAGCGTTAGAGTGTATGTGTGGCTGAGTGTCTGTGTGTGTATGTGTGTTTTTATCTTTTAACAAGGCCTGAATGACAAACACATAGGACAGTTAGGGGCTGACAGAAACAGCAGCTTTTGATGCTTCACAGGGGATCCATGAAATAAACAATAGGCTGAGGAAGCAGAGAAATTGAATTACAACTGGATGGGTTTCAGAGTAGAGAGTGCAGAGAGGAGGCGAGGCAGCAGGCAGCAGCAGCAGCACTGTGGTTTAGCAGGATGAAACTGATGCATCATTAAATATACTGGAGTCAGAAGCTGGGGCAATGCTCTCCTGCCTTCTACAACTCCCCTTCTTATTTGTTTGACCCTCTTCTTTCTCCCTTCTTTTTTCACTTCTTCCTCTCTTTGC